>SOPF01029061.1:0-134666 GCA_012979155.1 Hypericum perforatum | reverse complement strand
AACCTTACAGAAAGCCTTTCCACAACATGGTGTGACCCAGGAAAATCTTATGAAGATATTCTATAATGGAGTTAATGAAGTATCTTGGGCACATATCAATGCTTCTTCTAATAGAGTATTCATGAGTAAGTCTGTCGAGGAAGCAGCTTAGCTATTGGAGAAAATAGCAAAAGTAAATGGTATGTGGAACAATGAGCACAATAGGCCAATTCCCAATGATTCCAGAAAAGGGTGTAAACTGTGGATCCCATTAACAAGCTCTAAGCAAAGATAAACGCACTCTCTAAGAAGTTTAAGGACTTACTCATAAGCAAAGGAAAAGTGACTGCGATCCAAGAAAATTGCCAACTCTACAATAAGGCACACCTTGTTATCGAATGCCTATTGATGCATGAACTTCAAGTTATTGCAGATAAACAACCTCTTGGCTTAGGTACTCTCACCCACCAAATACTCAACCAAACTTCTCTCACTTTGGCCAACAAGCTACCAATACTGGCACTCCACAAGAATTCAGAAAATCATATTGAAGCGACTAAGTCAAAGCAATGAGAGACAAGATTGATCAGCTAGTCACGGAAAAAATAGTGCTTATTCCAAGATTGATCAATTTGTTGGCGTAGTCTAGTAGTCCATCCACCAGCAAACACTAATGGTCTAGCACATGGATCGGTGCAAACCTTGTCAACAAGAATTCGAGACATTTCTAAAGGGACAAGCTACACACTTGAAGAAGATAGAAATAGAACTTAGAAATCTAGCTATCTTAAACACTCACAGGCCAATTGGCACCCTCTCAAGCAACATGGAGAACAACCCGAAAGGAGATGTCAAGGCCATAGCACTCAAGAGTGAAAAAGAAATTGAAGTTTTTATCAAAGCCCCCACACCCACTGAGGCAAAGGTAGTAGAAGTTGACACAACATCAACCCTGGACAAGGAGGAATCAGTTACACCTCCACCACCTAAGATTCCACTGCTGCCATTTCTCCAAAGACTTAAGAAGAAGTCAATAATGGATAAGCAATTCTTGAGTTTTCTGGACAAGGTCAAGGGAATTTAGATTAATATACCCTTCCTTGAGTTGCTCAATCATATGCCACTCTATGCCAAATTCCACAAGGAGGCTATCATAAAGAAAAAGATGTGAAACAAGGGTGAAATGATCGCCTTGACCATAAACTACAGCTCGGTTATCTCTAAAAACATACCTATCAAGCTTAAAAATCCAAGAAGTTTCACCATTTCATACCATATCGGTGAGGTGGAATTTACGAAGTGTTTATGTGATCTTAGAGCAAGTATTAATCTCATGCCCATTACTATCTTTTGGTAAGTCGAGCTTGGAGATCTCAAACCAACAGAGATGCACCTTTAGCTAGCAGATCGAATAGTCAAGAGATCATATGGAATCGCAGAAGATGTTCTCGTGAAGTTTGAACAATTCTATGTCTCAACAGATTTTCTGGTATTAGATTTTGATCTTGGCAAGAATTGTCCTCTCCTCCTAGGAAGACCTTTCCTCAACACTAGTAAAGCCCTGATTGATGTCAATGGTAGAAAACTAACTTTCTGCATTGGTGATGAAAACGTGGAATATCAAATGGCTAAAGCACTACATCACCAAGATGAAGAATATTGCATGAGCATTGATTCTGCAATAGACAAAATGCTGGATATGGTGAAATATGCACATCGAACCTCTACATTAATCGATGAAGATGGTAACCTTGCACCATTCATTCAGGTGGAGGATAGTGAAGCAATTGAAGACAAGACTACCAAAGAAGTTGTCTTAGCAAGGGACTTGAGTAGTAGGGCACATCCCCACCAGACTTGCCTTAAGAAAAAAGGACTACCAAGTCAAGCTAACGACTTAAAATTAGTATGTTTAGCATTTTAATTCATGTAACTTTATTTTTCATGTTTTTTGCATATTTTATTTTTGCATCTTTTCACTTGCGTGTTTTTATCATACGTGATTTCACTCTCACCTACATCTTTCTTTGTTTTGTAGATTCAACATCCATCGGACCCAGTAATCATTACATTCATAGTGATTGCTAGGAAATCAAGACCAGGGAGAGGTTCTTCTTTGGGAGTAGCGATCACTACAGTTGCAGGGGGTGTTGGGCGAGTAATAGCTAAAGGAGGAGATCTTCTCGGGTATAGCAATCGCTATATATGTGGCAACCACTAGATGTCGGGAAATCTTAGTTAAAATGCAGTAACATTCCCCCCACCTCACAAATCTTAAAACCTCCAAACCTAATAGCCACCCCTCTATCGCACTCTCTCAACCCCAATCCCGACTCATCCTCTCCTCCTCAAGCTCAACCATTGCACCTAAGGCATCAAACTCCTACCACTTTGAAGCTTCAAAACACTAACAAACTGGCACTACTACAATGTGAGGCTCTAGTTTGTGCCTACAGCATTCTGTTGACATATCGGCCAAGTTTGGCGCACCCTGCCTAATCTTCCATGAATGGAAAAGCGACAGGTATGAAAAGTTTAAATATGGCTCTGTCTTTGGCAATTGGTGTGACATTCAGAGAAACGGTTATAATGGATGAGTGACTTTAAGTGTTCAAGGATGTGAATGGGTGTCATTGGATAATTTGGGCAGTTTGACTTCTGAGTGGTAAAAAGGTCATAACATTTTCAATATAGCTTCAAATTGTGAAATTTTAACTGATCTAAAAACTAGAGACATTAAGAAACGAAAAGTTTAACTACCAATTTTGGATAAAAACCAGAGGAGAACCACCATTCTTGAGCTGCTTGCTTCTGGAGTGCTGTGATTGGACCCCATCTCTCTTGTTTATTTTCTTGGCTTAGTTGAAGAAGTGAGTTGATTCTATTGGACCTCACCCACCTCTTCACATATATCATAGGGTTTCTTGAAGTGGCAAGAAGCTTAACACCTTGGTCATAACACAAAAATTAAGAGAAAGGAGAGAGAAGGCTGAGAAAGCTAAAAGAGGAAGAAAGAAGTAGCTCGATAAAGAATCAAGTAGTAAGCCTACTTCCAATCATATTTGGACTTTAAATAATAGAAGATAGTTGTAGAAGACTTCAAGATCTTTCTTTTTGTATATCATATGTGAAATTTAGATCAGGAAATCGACAGAAAATTTGTTTTGAATAAGATTGTTATTGAAGAAGCACACAACTGAGACTATTGAGAAAAATGTTTTATAGTAAGCATACTTAAACTTCAAATTGGATCATGAAATTTTGATTGAATCTAGAGGACTCTCTAAGCTTTCTAACCATGTATCATATGCCCTATTTGGATAAAAAAATCTTGTTGAAGAGTTGGTTGAACTTCAAACTAGTGGGCTGTGTTTAGATTGAAGAGGGTTAAGAATCAAGACTTGGTAAGTTGTTTGTTGGATGTTTTAGTGAGTATTTGGATTCTATGATATGTAGGAAATGTAAGAGAAGCCATATAAAATGTTGTTTGGAGTGGATATGATCTGTTATTGAGTTATATATATTGGTTGTTGAAGATGAAGTGGTTGGACTTCTCTAGCGCTTGGTTGAATTCCGATTGTCAAAACAGATTGTTGGGCAATCTTTGTGACCATAGTTAGACTCTGGATAGATTATTTATGTATTGTGTACATGGTAAGAAAGAAAGGATTGAAGGAGTTGAAATATTTGGACATGTATGGTTGATTTTTAGACGACGAGTTGCACTTATGTCATTGCTCATTATTTTGAATTGTTGGCAGCATTTTGGTTTAGGAATTCAGAGGTTAACCTCATCATTGTGATTCGTGGATTGTATACAAAAGTTTTGCAAGGTGTGTGGGTGAAGGAGAATCATTTTGAAGAAGAAAGTAAAAGACATCAGATTCGTTGTGTAAGTGAATAATACATGTCAAATTCGGTTGTGCATTGTTGTGTGTTTGTTTCAGAGCTTAATGATATGCATCACATGCATATTTGTTGGTCAATGATACATTTGGACATACTTTTATGTAATTTGTGATACATATCACATTTGTGAACAACCTCGAGCTGATTTATTATGTTTGATGGATATGATTCTGATTCGTTTGTCATATGTCTGATAAGATATGTATTTTTGTGAGAGAAATTGTTAGGCTTTCTCTTACTAATTGGAGATGTTAGTCTATAAGCTCATATTTTTTTGGGATATCACTAGTTTATATTTGTTTGCTATCAGTAACTTACATTTGTACGCTAGCTTCTGTTTGTTTGTGGACAGAGATCTATTTTGGCCATTTGGATATCCTTTGGTAGTCAGAGGAAGGGGCCTTTCAAAACTTGATTCATTACTCTATGTCTGTTTGTGCATCTATATTTGTGATTGGTAACATTTGTCGCATTTGGTCATTAAGAATTTTGGTTTAGAGAGATGTTGAACATGGTTGAGTTTTTGTCGCATGCATATTTCAACCATAACTAATATGTTATGTCCTATTCCCTTGCTAAGTGTTTTCAAACACTTACCCCTTACAAATTCTATCTCAGGTTCTCAGAGAGCTTAATTCATTTTGAGTTTTTAGAATCCATGGTACAAGCCCAACTTTTTCCTTTGAGGGCTACACTTTGAGGTCTCCGGATCATGCTTTTGACTTCCTTTCAAATAGATGCTCCATAGTAGTAGCACTTTGGAGATGTTTTGTTAGTTTTGGTTTGTTAATTGTCTTTTGCTTGATTTGTTTTGTTGTGAGATAGATTTGCGGCTTGCTACATTTTTTCATTGATTTATTGTATAGTCTAGTGCCGGTCACTGACCTTAGCACAGGTCATGACAATTGGATGATAGATTGGGAAACCATGCCTTGGTTTGGTATTGAACATGAGTTATGTAAGGCATTAGGATTGTCAATTGGCAATTCTTGCTGTTGACATTGACCCCCAAGTCGTATTAGAATTTTACTACATGATCATTGTCAAAGCTAACTATTCCTATTTCACAGCACACATTCACGGTATCCCTATTACTATGGTCAAAGTGTAGCTCACTCAAGTGGTAGGCTTTACTAGTGGGTGGGCAGTAGATTTTAATTCCGTTGTCACTATCCATAGCGCTTGCAAAGCCTTTCTGAGTTCCCATACTTTAAGGACCCATCTCCAGCCAATCTTGTTAAGGAATTATACCTTTACATCCTAAATCACTTTATGAGTCATTGTTTCAGCAGTCAACACCAACGTGGTCATGTCACTAAGAGTTAGTTGCACACACTTTACTGTATTCAATATAGAAAGCCATTTAGCACATTCACATTAATCTATGATGTCATATCTTGTACACTTCAGTGGCAGAGACCACAGAACCTTGGTCTTGGAACTTTTATCACCTTATTGATCAAGCATTTTCTTCCAGGTTAAGGAGCTCCCATAAAGAAGGTACTAGGTGGCATCATTGATCATGATCAGCTGGTGGCCTGGCACTTAGTCTCCAAAATCGAGCGAAATGGTATAACCTCTACACAATAATCAAGTAGGAGGATTGCAAGGCTGTATAGGACCAGCTTTGTGAAGACCAATGCTTCCTGGTTCCAGAGCACTAAGAAGAGGTCAATGAGCTGTTCGAGTGCATTGGTAACCTGGAAACCTAGGTTGAGACATTGTCATATTACATCAATGACTTGCAACTTCAACGTGAAGACCCTAGCCAACGACCAAGTTGAGCAATGGGAGCAGTACCATGCTGATCAAGAAGACATCTGTGATAGCTAGCGGCCCAGCAGGCATATAATAAGTGATGTGAAGCCACTGATGAGGCACACTAGGCCTAGCTCTGGAGTCAGTTTGGATCACCACCTCCACCGCATCATTGACCAGTCTATCTCTTTCCCTTTCCTCATCTTCTATGTTTATTTGTGTGTGTATTTTTTATCATGTTTAGTTGTGTTTAGCATGCTTTCATATATTAAGGATAATATGTTCGCTAAGTGTGGGGATGTACATGCAGTGTTTTTGAATTCTTGCACTTGTTGTTTTTTTCATTTGTGTCATCTTGTCATACGCATGTAATCGAGTCTGTTGTCCATGTGATATATGTTTTTGATTAAAGTGTTTATGTTCTTTGCAAATGATGAACAATCCCACAACTTGTGAACCAAGATCACCAGCCAAATTCTATTATTTAGACATGAATCAAATTCGAGTTGCCTTGACTAAGATTTTGTAGAATGACATTCTTGGTTATTTAGGCTAAAAATTGCACTAGGGTAGACCACACTTGAGATTTGATGAGAGAACTTTAAGGACTTTGAGCCAAAAGGGAAGATAATTGTCTCTAATTTTGATTCATGAGGTACTTGCATGCTTCGGATGATGAAAGTGATATATTAGCACTCAGTACAGTTTTGTAATGTAGGTAAGTTAGATATCGAGGGCCATTTTTATGTTGAGCCTAGAGCCTTAAAGCCAAAAACCCTTTCGTATCCATCACATAACCCTATTGTACTATTTGCATACTACGGCACAAGCCAATATCCAACCCCTATCCATCTTTAACTATGTAATCCGAGGGATTAGGACATAATTTATGGGATACATTTATAAGGGTGCACTTGGTAGCAAAGTGGAAAGTAGGGAGGAAAAAGGCATAACCATAGTGAGCGACTTGTCCTGAATGAATGGCCTCTAGGATATAGGTGCATTGGGTTGAGCGCATAGTCATTATAGGGTGAGATGCATAGTATAGCTGATAGTAGTGTAACTCTTAGATTGGGTGGTCTATCCATTACTCAATTATTTATCCTCTCCCTACCTTAAACCCTATTATAACACCATACAAAGTCCTCTTGATTACAAACTCCGCATTACTTGAGATTATGCCAATGCAAAGTATGACATTCTTAGACCCCGAGCATGTTTGAGAGTGATAGATAGCCGACTACTCAATATATTTGAGCATATAATGATTTAACCCTCTAAGTGGTCGATTTTCTTGTATAGTATGCACAGTGGGAAAATTGAGTTAAGTAGTTGAGAGTATGGTGTGTATACATAGTTTTTAGTCATGGCATTGAATGAGATGAGTGGCTAGCAATTGGATGAAGCATGGTGTAAATTGTTCATAATTTGAAGGCACTGCGATTGTGGTAGTTCTGATGCACTTTGCTTGAGGAAAAGCAAAAAAGCAAATGTTAGGGTGTGATGTGCGTAAAGATGTACACATAATTACCCATATTTTATGAGTCATTTGTTAGTATTTTGAGTTAATTGTGTAGCGTATTGTCATATGTTTTACGTCTTTTGTGTATTGAGTCAGGATGTAAGTACTTGCTAAGTTGTGTGTGTTTTGTTGCAGATGGTTGGTCAATGACATGGAAGATAGGACAAAGATAGTTATGCGCTGACAAGTCTACAGGAGTAGTAGTCGCTACTAAGTCAGTGGGCACTATGCAAGGAAAGGCAATTTTGGAGTAGCGATCGCTACACATCCAGTGGTCGTTGGCCCACCTAATTAGGATATTCTCACCTGCCGATTAGATATAGCTCTAGATTTTGCTAGTTTTTTTGTGGCTAGAGTATAAATATGCCTCTAGCCCTAGTTTAGAGACAACTTTTAGTTCAACAAAAATTTTGGAGAACACTTGGGAGATTTATAGTATGGTTTCATTTAGTTTATTCTGGGGTAGAAGGCGGAATCATCAAGACTAAGCTTTTTTCACCCAGTCTTTTTAATATGAATTCATTCACTATTATTTTGTGCATTATTATTATGCGTAGCAAGTAGTTCTTTATTAAGCACGATGCCTTGATCATGTGATCGACTATCTTGTCGGGTTATGGTGTACTTAATGCTTAACTTAGCTTGATCACCTAAGTTATGATCCAAATTGGCAAGAGTGGACTGATAGGCACTTAAGTTAGTTGAAGAATAAATTAGCATATTCTTAGGTATTAATGACATCTTGATATCATAAGAATAATCCATTAGGAGGAATCGACATAACTAAGATTGATTTAGTTCTAACCGTAGTTAATGAACGAAAGCTTTATTTAGTAACTTAGGCCTTTACAATCTTGGTTTTGTCAACTTAATGAGTGAAAGCGTTAGGTAGATGCATTAGACAACTTTGGGTACAAGTTAGAGATTCATAAGAACCATAATCTTAGTATAGGCAGTCAATCCATGAAGGTATAGTGATCAGTTTGTCTTTATTATAAAAAAAAACCTTTCTTTTACATTTCTAGCATAATTTACTTTCGTTGCAAGTAAACTCTTCTCACTTAAAATAATTGTTACCCAAGTTGCACTTTTGTTAGTGTTTAGACTTGTGTCTAACCCTCAGTTCGAACATTACTTATTCACTATACTATTTGATTGCACGTTACATTATTCATCAATTTTCCATACGTCAAATTGGTGCTGTCGACACAGAACTAAACTTTTCAGACATAAAATTTATAGCAGTTCAGTTTGTGTAACTCAACCACTTACCTTATATACGACACATTTGCAAGTACTTCTAGTGCATGCCAAGGACTTGTAGTGAAGAACCCGACTTCGACACTCTCACTGAGGTTGATAAGTGTCAAAAACACTCATTATTCGTGTCATTTTAGTAGATCGTTCTTAGTGTTTTAGGTTGATTTAGTTGTGTTTTAGTTCTTATAGTGTTAGTTTTTGTTCATTGTGTGTTTAAGTTGAGTTTATCATTTTTCATTGAGTTTTCTTGTTTTTAGGAGCTTATTCGAGGAGAAGTGGAGGATGATTGAGCGGGCATGCAAAGACAAGGACGAGAAGGAGGATGTGAAGCCAGGGAATGCAAGGCACAGTCATTTGGCGCATGCCAAGCCTACATGGCACACGCCAAGAAGCCGTTACTCAGACGACCATTCATTTAGATGACCATTCACTCACACATTCGATTACACTCGAGGATGGAAATCGTGAAGACTTGGCGCATGCCAAGTGAAGTTGGCGTATGCCAGACCAGTCAAGCAGAAGCAAAATAATTTGAGTGTTGGACAAACAATTTGGGAAAATATCTTAAGTCAACTTAGAGCTATCAGGAAGGATGGGGGACAAGTTGGCTAACATTTTTAGATATTTTAGCTTAGATATTTTAGTTAGCTAAGTTAGATTAGATATTTTGTAAACTATTCCATTAGTTAGTAAGTATTTAAGGCTGTTTGCCTTTGGTTTATAAAAAGAGATACAAGACATAACACAACTTTATATTATATAGTAAATATAAGTGTTTTCTCTGTGAAGAACGTGGACTTGAAGAGAGGGAGCTTGGAGTCTTGATAAGTCTCCCTCCTTTCTACTTTTGTCCATGTTTATGCTTATGATGTTAAATAATAGTATGTGTGAGTAGTTATATTAGTTTGGTGCCTTGTTACCTTTGATGTAGCCACTGTATGGAGGTGTGTATGTTCATGTATGTGTTCTTATCAACGTGCCTGATCCTATTGCTTAGACTTGCTTGATCACTAAGCCTTAGTAGCTAGTCTAAACTTGAGATCGAAAGGAGATAGAATTGATGGATATGTTGGTTTGATGATGAGTACTCTTGCTAGAAGAGAAATCTCCTTGGTGACCTACTGATTGTCCTTGGAGTAGAGCATATAGTTCGTTCTTTACTAGCTTAGATGGTTGGTGGGGTCGAAAGAACATATCTAACCATTCTATGTCTAATTTAGGAAAAACTTTGGCTAATCTTGTGTGAAAGTGAGGATTAGATTCCATAGATTCACTCGGACCACATCACATACACTAAAAACCCTTTAAATCTTATGGTTATGTTGTTGGTTTTGGTACCTTGCTCATTTTGAGTGTTTGAGTTATTGAAATTATATTTTATAACATATCTATCATTTTGTTAGAACTTGTTAGCTTTATATTTGTGCTTTAGAGTTTAGATCACTTATGTAAACAACCAAACTTCATAACCTGATCCTAATTAAGTAAGTAAACCTTAGAGTAGTCGAAAAACTCACTCTCTGTGGATCGACAAAACTGATACTTACTCATTGTTGCAATCTGCTACAAGTCTGCTGATAACTTGGCGTATGCTAGCCATAATTGGCACACGCCAGGTCTGTTTGTTCGAGAGCTTTTGGCTCACGTCTTGTGTACTTGGCACACATCAGAGTTCAAGTTAGTGAAAAGTTGAAAAGTTGGCACACGCCAACCTTAGTTGGCATACGCAGAAGATACAAACAGATGACTGGTCATCCAATTTATGTAGATTTGAAGTAGAGTCAAGCTTTTAAAGGATGGCTCGCATGAAGCGATCAATTAGGATCATTGCCAGGGATTGAGATTTAGATTCTCAATTCGGTTTCCGAACTCGGATTAGGAAAAAAATATATATTTTTTATTTTTTTTCTTTATTTTTCATTTACTTTTTGACCGAGTGACTTGTCTTGCTTGACAAGTTACATGCATGCCATTACCCTATTTAACCAATGTTTCTCCATTGGAGATTGAAGAAGAAATAACGCAGTTAGAAAGGTCTTTGCGGAAGGAGAGACGAGAGAAAGAAAGAATGGACCAAAGACAAGAGGATCAAGGGGCTAGAATTCATACCCCTAGACATTCTCTAATGGATTATGGGAGACCAACATACGAAGGAGCCAACACGAGAATCCAATGGCCAGCTGTTGAAGCTAATCACTTCAAAATTAAGCCGACCATAATTCATATGCTTTAAGCTTTGGGTCAGTTCTATGGTTTGCCTAATGAAGATCCTAATGAATATCTGGGGAACTTCATGAAATTAGCTGATAATTTTAAGTTTCTTGGAGCGTTTGATGATGCTATTAAGATTAGAATGTTTCCTTATATATTAAGGGACAAGGCTAAACTTTGGTATAAGCAACTTAAGGGTACTCTAATAACCACATGGGAGCAATTGGCAAATGCTTTCCTTGACAAATATTTCCCCTACTCAAAGACTAACAAACTTGTTAAGGAGATCACCAACTTCGAATAATATGAAGGAGAGTCTTTGAATGAAACTTGGGAGAGATTTAAGGAATTGTAACAAAATTGTCCGCACCATGGTTTGTCTGAGTAGTCTCTTCTTAAGACTTTTTATTTTAGCCTGTTGCCAACAACTATGGGAAACGTTGATTCAGCGTCCAATGAAAATTTCCTGAGAAAGGAAAGGGATGAAGCCCTCCATATTCTGGAAGAGCTGGCAGCAACAAATAGGATAATCACGAATGAGAGAAAAAAAATCCACTAGAGAGTTAAGGCAGGTAACTGAACGAAGTGAGAGAAGAGGAATAATTAAACTTGATGCTTCCTCATTTTTTCAAGCACAATTAGACTTGATGGCAAAGCAATTTCATGATTTGACTCTAAACAAAGTTGATGTTGTTGCTTACAATAGCATCGCAAAGCCTGTGGCAACACTGGCCACGAGATTAGTCAATGTGCGATGATGAGCCAATCTACAGAGTAGGTCAACTCTATGAGTGGTCAAGGACAAGGAGAAAACCGAATGGTAAATAACCCATATTCATGTACTTACAATCCTAGTTGGAGAAACCACCCTAACTCCTCATGGAAAGATAAAAATAATAATGATAGTATGGCGATCATTCCTGATAAAGAATTGTCTTTACGCATCTCATAAAAAGGACCACCACCTGGTTTTCAACCACGTGGGTTCTTGGGAGAAAGGATGGTAGCACTTGAGGACAGATTTGACAAGGTTGAGAAGTTTATCCAACAAACGGAAGACTCATCGAATAACCAAAGTCAAATCTTGAAGGCATTAGCGGCCCAGGAAGCAAGGCCGAACAATTTAGAACAATTTCTGAAAGGGCAAGCAACTACCATGTGTAACACATGGAAGTACAACTTGGGGAAATTGCAAAGACAAATGCACATAGAGCATCTGGCTCTCTTCCAAGTTCTACTGAGACAAATCCTCGCGGCGGCCAAGTTAATGCAATCTCCTTAAGAAGTGGCAAGGAATTAGCTTCTCAAAAAATCAAAGAGAAAGCTAAGGAAAGTGACGTGGAAAGTCCAAACAAGGATAAGGAGGAAGAAATTCTTAAGGATAATGTCCCGCAAGAAGAAGTTGTGGAGGAAGAAGAAGTTTATGTACCACCACCACCAATGGTCCCCATTCTGCCTTATCCTCAGAGGGTAAAGAGAAAGTCAGGGATAAATGAAAAATTTCTCCGTTTCATGGAGAAAATGAAGAATGTATAAATAAGTGTCTCTTTCTTAGAGATGCTAGATCAAGTTCCACACTATGCCAAGTTTCTAAAGGAACTCGTCACTAAGAAGAGGAAATGTGAAGATGGAGAGACAATTATCCTTACTAGAAATTGTAGCTCTCTAATCTCAAAAAATCTTCCGATGAAGCTAAAAGATCCAGAGAGTTTTACAATTCCCTATTTTATTGGTGAAACTGAGTTTTCAAAATATGTGTGTGATTTAGGCGCAAGTATCAACTTGATGCCTTTGTCTACATTTCAAAAACTAGGTTTGTGTGAAGTTAAGCCAACTTCTATGCTTCTCCAATTGGCAGACCAAACTATTAAGAAACCATACGGTGTTGTTGAGGATGTCCTGGTGAAGATTGACAAGTTCATCTTCCTAGTTGACTTTATGGTTCTAGATTTCTCTGAGGACAAGAACTGTCCACTAATTTACGGAAGACCTTTCCTCAATATAGCACATGCATTGGTAGATGTGCATAATGGTAAGTTGGTGCTCAGAATTGGAGATGAGAAGGTTGAGTTCAACATGACAAGTGTTATGCGCCATCCTTTTGATGAAGGGATGTGCATGAAAATTAATGTTGTAGATGAGTGTATCCTCGAGTTCTGCAAGGAGAACATCTTTAGAATTGAGGATAAAGAACTAGAGAGAGAAGATGACGATATTGTGGAAGAATTGAAGGAAGAAATTGACAAGAACAGTTTACTTGAGGAGCTCGAAATTCATTTAAAATATCGAACTCCACCCTCGATTATAAAAACTCCTTCCTTAGAACTGAAAGAGCTACCCTCGCATCTGAGATATGCTTTCTTAATAGATGGAGGGAGATTACCTATTATTATATCGAACAAGCTCACTAAGGAAGAAGAAGAGAAAGTGCTCATAATTGTGAACAAACGGATTAAGGATATTGCTTGGCAAATATCTGATATCAAGGGGATAAGCCCAAAAATTATGATGTACCACATTCACATGGAGGATGGAGCGAGGCCAAGAGTAGACCGACAAAGGAGACTTAATCTTAACATGAAGAAGTTTGTTAAGAAGGAAGTGATAAAACTCCTCAAAGTCGGAATTATCTATCCGATCTCAAATAGTGAATGGGTCAGCTCGATCCATTGTGTTCCCAAGAAAGGGGGAATGATAGTTGTGATCAAGGAGGAAGGGAATCTCATTCTGACAAGAACTGTGACTGAATAGAGAGTGTGCGTCAATTATCATAAATTAAATGATGCCACATAGAAAGATCATTTTTCACTCCCTTTCATTGATCAAATGTTGGAAAGGATTGTGGGGTATTCTTATTATTACTTTTTGGATAGGTACTCTAGGTACAACCAAATTGCAATATACCCCAGAGATCAAGAGAAGACATCTTTCACATGTCCATTCGCTATTTTTGCATATCGCAGAATGCTTTTTGGATTAAGTTGTGCCCCAGCAATGTTTCAATGTTGCATGGAGTCGATCTTAAGGGAGATGAACGAGAAGATTATGTAAATCTTCATGGATGACTTCTCTACTTTCAGAGACTCATTTGATCATTGTCTTGACAACCTAGACAAAGTATTGAAGAGATGTGAGGAAAAGAATCTTGTGCTCAATTGGAAAAAGTACCATTTTATGGTAGACGAAGGGATAGTCCTTGGGCATAAGATTTCTAGAGCTGAGATAGAGGTAGATAGAGCTAAGATAGAGGCGATAGAGAAAATAGATGCACCAACCACAGTTAAAGGAGTTAGAGCATTTATGGGTCATACCGGATTTTATAAAAGATTTATCAAGAACTTCTCTCTAATTGCTAAGCCTCTAACAAATTTGCTAGTTAAGGATGTATCCTTCAACTTTGATGAGCACTACCTTAAGCCATTTGATGCTCTCAAGAAAGCTCTTATCACAACTCCCGTGATTTTATCACCAGACTGGAAACATCCATTCGAATTAACGAGTGATGCAAGTGATCTCGCTTTGGGTTGTGTGCTTGGATAGAAGAAAGAGGGAAAGCTCCATGTCATCTACTATGCTAGTAGAGTACTGACAGGAGCTCAACTCAATTATATAACCATAGAGAAAGAGATGCTTGCGGTTGTTTACACATGTGACAAATTTAGACCGTACTTGCTTGGTTTGAAAGTTATAATTTACACTGATCATGCAGCTTTAAGATATCTTTTCTCAAAGCAAGATGCCAAACCTCGCTTGATGTGCTAGATTTTGTTACTACAAGAATTTGACTTGTCCATTAAGGACAAGAAAGGAGCAGAAAATATTGTCGCAGATCATCTCTCTAGACTAGAAAAAAGCGATGGGATGGAGATTAAAGGAAATATTCAAGAAGAGTTTCTGGATAAAACTCTGATAACAATGAGTAGAGTAAGAAGATCCCTAGTATGCAGATTTTGCTAACTTTTTAGTTGGCAGAATTATTCTGACAGATTTGAGTTATCCACAAAGGAAGAAATTTCTACGGGATGTTTGAATGTATGTTTGGGATGATCCTTACCTCTTCAAGAGGTGTAGTGATGGGATTCTTCGACGTTGCATTGCTAGTTGAGAAGTAGCAAATATTTTAGAGTAATGCCATAATGCACCTTACTCAGGTCATTATGTAGCTTCAAGAACTGCATCTCGAGTCTTTGAATGTGGTTTCTATTGGCCTTTTATCTTCAAGGATGCATATAGTTATGTTGAGCAGTGTGACCACTGCCAAAGAACGAGAAACATCTCAAAGAGGAATGAGATGTCATTATCTAGAATTTTAGAGATTGAGCACTTTGACGTTTAGGGATTAGACTTCATGGGTCCTTTTCCGACATCATATGGCAACAAGTATATCTTGGTAGGAGTAGACTATGTTTCAAAATAGGTAAAAGCTTTGGCGTCACCAACAAATGATGCTAGAGTAGTTATCCAATTTCTTAAGAAGCTCTTTTTGAGATTTGGAGTACCACGAGTGATAATCAGTGATGGTGGGTCACATTTCTGCAATAAGCAATTTGAAGTCCTGCTAAAGAGATATGGGGTAATGCACAAGGTGGCAACACCTTATCACCCCCAAACTAGCAGACAGATTAAGCTTTTTAATCGAGAACTCAAGAAAATCTTGAAAAAGATGGTCGGAATAGCAAGGAAGGATTGGTCGAACAAGCTCAATGATGCCTTATGGGCTTATCGTACGACATTTAGGACACCTATAGGAATGTCGCCGTATAGGCTTGTTTATGGCAAAGCATGCCATCTTCTAGTAGAGCTTGAGCATCGTACATTTTAGGCCATTAAAACCCTTAATTACGATTACAAAAAGGCCAGAGAGCATAGAATCCTTCAACTTGAAGAGTTGGATGAAATACAGGACTTGGCATTCGAAAGCTCAAGGCTTTACAAGGAAAGGACCAAAAAAAGACATGATGCCCACATTATCAAGAAAGATTTTAAGGAGGGGCAGCATGTTCTTTAACTCGCGACTAAGACTCTTCTCGGGGAAGCTCAAATACAAGTGGAGCAGCCCATACCAAATTATTAAAGTGTTCCCTTTCAGAGCACTTGATTTAAAAAATTGTGACACAATAGTCTTTCGAGTCAACAACCAACAATGCAAAATCTACATTGGTGGGGGTGATATTAATCGAGATGCGGAGGTGCAATTAATTAATATGTCATCCAGTGCATGAACAAAAGGAACAGAGTAAGGCTCTTTTACCTACAGAGAATAAAGAACAGGATATTTTGCTCTAAGTATATTCGTTTAGTTAGTGTTTTAGTTTCTTGGAAGATCCTGATTGACATATGTCTCATCATTCTCTGTCAAGCACAAGAGACCTTGAGAATTGAGAGACGGTAAGAAAATTTCTTGAGATACTCTAGAGGAACATCAAAGAGTGCCTACAAGAGAAGGATGAAGAGATTTAAATTTTGTCCAAGGTGCAGAAAATTAGAACATGACAGAAACTGTAGCAAGAATAGCACTAACTCGCAAAATGAGTGTACCATGCTACTACATCGCGATCCTATTAGGAAAAAAGCCAAAAAGGTTGCACAAAGAGGTAGTTCGTCATGGTATGCCATTCGTGAGTTGTGTGACATGCGAAAGTCAAAGTTGCACCTTTGACCCATACTAATACGGCATCTAGTTTTCAAGCTTTCTAGGAACACAACATAAATAAAAGCTAAAAAATTAGATTAGCATGTTTGTTTCTTTTGTGTGATCTTTTAGTTAGTGTTTATATATGTAGAATGTTGTTTTTGAGGTTTGTACATATCTGGCTCATGCCATGGGACATGGTGCACACCATGTCATGTGTGTGGAAGAGAACTAGTGCATGCCATTGTGGCTGGCGTATGCTAGGTGGTGCAAAAAAGAGAAAGCTAGCATACGCCAACAGAATTGGCATATGCTAAGTCGGGCAGATTTGAATTTAAAACCATCGGGGGTGCGCCATTTTTTTTCACATAAAAACAAAACCCATTCTTCCCTTAATACCAAAACTGACAATCTTGATAAAACCAACATCACCCAACCTTCCAACCACAAAACCCAACACCCGAAATGCAATCTACGATGGTGGATGCTGTAGGATCAAGCCGACCATGTTGCACTTGTGCATCTAAGTGTGCACGAACTCCCACACCTTCATCGTCAGATTCCTCTTCTTTAAATTCATCTGAAGCAAATTTGATTGACATTTGAGGTCGCTATGGTGCTCCCTTCACAATCTATGAAAATTGGGAGGGAGAGAGGTATCAACTTTTATTAGATTTCCCTACTTTGAGTCACTTTAGGGTAGACTGGACTGACATGCAAAATATAAGAGTTGCTGTTAAATTGAAAGTTGCTTTAGAGAAGTGGGGATGTCATTACTTTGCTGATAAGAGCATCATGGCTAGGCAGGAGATCTCTCTAGAATTTTATTGTACATTGTAGATTGCCTCAGATAGGGGATCATTTACTGCACGTGTATTTGGTAGAGAGTTAAGCATCGATGTTCATTAGTTTAATGCTGTATTAGAGCTTCAGCTTGGGGGCGAAGCATTAGATTTTTCTCCTACTGATGATGCCTATCTAGCGTGGCGGGAGATTACTGGTTTTGATAGGTATGAGTCAGGGAAGGCGCCTAGTGCTCTTATCCATGAGCTATATCTGGGCATCTTCCACCGATTCATGACCTTGACATTTAGTGGACATTTTGAGGAGTCCAAGGTGTTTAGGTCATAGTTGTATGCTATTGATTGTCTTTGCCATGATCATCCTTTTTGCACTTTTGCTCTGGTCATGGACTGTTTCACATGCTCTATAGCTGATAGACCTATGCAGCTATATTTGGGTCATATTATCTCTTGCATTGCTTGTCACTTTTTTGCTAGGAAGTTTGCAGCTTTTCAGAGGACTATCAGAGAGCTAATATGGCTCAACATTCAGAAGCTAAGCTACAGCAAGCTGATCAAGAGGACGATGAGAGATGAAGAAGAGATTGTCGAGTACAAGCCATGGGAAGAGAGAAAGGCAATTCAGGACTGCCTTGGGGCACCAGGAAGGGTGCCAGTATAGAGAAAGGAGTAGCAGGAGCAGCATGAGCCTAGCTATCACGATGAGGCTGGATTGAGTCATCAGGCTCCTGACACACAAGGAGATATGGACTATTTACGTTACCAGTTGGCTGCAATACAGGTACAGCTACATGGTCATAGAGAGCAGCTTCATGGATACAGTGTGCAATGCGACCAGATGGGATTGTCAATACGGCTATAATGCTCGCTTGGAGGCTAAACTTATAGCTCAGAGAGAGGAGCAAAGGGCGTTCTACACCGAACACAGAGCTCACACGGCATTCCAATGAGAGCATTATGAGCAGCAGTGAGTGCACGCTAAGTGGATGTGCACCTGGGCAGAGAACTTCGGCAACAACTTTGTATTGACAAGGAGCTCTTCTTTACTTTTTACTTTTTTATTTTTCCTTGTGTATTTGCTTTGCTTGTTTACTTTTATGTATTTTGACACTATTTTTGTTTGTGTCCTGTTAACTCATTTAATTATTGTGTTATGCTACTACAAGGTGATCCTATTAGGCTTAAAGTCGAAAAGATCACAAAAAGGTAATCTACATAACAAGTCATTAGTGAGTTAATGTGTTGCATGTTTATTTATGTCTATGCATGTTTTGTTTAGGTGTTTATTAGTGTCTTAGACACCTTGAGGACAATGTGTCTTTCAAGTGTGGGGAGGGTTTTGATGTAGGGACCTCCCATTAACTGTAAGCACCCATCCGAAGTTTGCCATGACCGAAGACAATAAGGCAACTATGCCATTAACTTTGTTACATGAATGTTCATTAATTTCAGATTCATAAGGTTTATTTCTAAATGCATGTAATGTGACTCTTGGTCGAGTAGGCATTATGACCAACCAAGATCACTTCGTATTTCGCATTTTATTTTTATAAATAATGTAAGTCCAAGGACGAAGGGGGATATGGAAAAAAGATTGATAATAAATTGAGATCATTTCTCTGAATTACCTTTGCGTAATTGTTTGCATGGATTTGCAAATGTTGTGCATGGATTTGCACGTTTAATCAACACTCGCCCTGGCTGGCCGTTCGTTTACGAACCCCTTGGTTTATACAGCGAAAGTTGTTCCTAGATCAAGTTATCTTAGTTACTTCTAAGCCAAGTTATTTTCCGTCACTACTGATTAAACATTTGCAAGACTACAAACCATCAACTTCGTTCCGCTTGCTACATCAGGTGGTATCAGAGCTCGAGTGAGATCTGACTCAATTTCTACGATTGAGTCGTGAGTGTGAGTGAGAGAGAGTTTACATTATAACCGCAGAGAGTTGAGAGAGAACCAAACACTAAACCGTGCAACAGGATTTTGTGATCATTGATCCGAATCCCTTTTCCTACCTAGCACCACTAAAATCCGATCAGAGACATGGCGGATCCGAATGACAATCCAGGCCTCAACACGAATCAAAGGTTCGTGAATCTGGAGAATGCGATCCAAGACCTTTGCACGTAACTTACCAACCTCGCCTTGCACCTGCCTCAAGTTAACATGCGAAACAATCCTCTTGGAGTTGAGGATGAGGACGAGGAAGTGAATGAAGAGCATGAGGCAAGAGGAGGAGGAGGACGTAGCATGAGAGGCCGAGGGAGGAGAGAAGGAGGGCGCCATGCACGAAGAGAGGAATTATGTCATCCCAGGCGTGACGAATGGGAATTGGATCACGTAAGGCATGTAGATCGACCGTTTAAAATGAACATTGAAAAGTTCTACGGTGATTTGGACGTCGAGGGATTCCTAAATTAGATGGATTCAATCGAAAAATATTTTGACTGCATGGATCTATCCGAGGAACAGAAAGTCAACTACGTCGCATTTAATTTGGAATCCGGAGCGGCTGTGTGGTGGTGTAAGGAACTAGAGATGCGAAGGAGACGTGGCCAAGGACGTATTCGCGATTGGGCAATCATGAAACAGGCCTTGGAAGAACGGTTTCTTCCTGTGGATCATCATCAAATCCTATATACGCAGTTCTTGTCATGCACGCAAGGAACTCGCACGATTGAAGAATATATTACCGAGTTTATGCGGTTGGCTGCTCAAAATGATATAGAAGACAACGATGACCAATTGATCGCTAGGTTTATTGATGGACTCCACTATGAGATCAAGTCTCGGATGGAATTTGACACCTTCATTTATTTTCAAGATGCTTGTGCAAAGGCTCGCAAGATTGGTGCAGCACTTAAGAAAAAGAAGTTTGTGTCGAGTAAGAGTTCTGGTCCCAGACAAACTTCCTCTTATAACAAAGGAACGGATAAGAGTGTGCAAGACACGAAAGCAACTACCCAGGCGAAGGACGTTCCTGAAAAGTCGCAAAGAAAGGAGAAGGAAGTTGAGACCAAATCAACCTCTAAAGTTCGATGCTACAAGTGCAATGAAATCGGGCACATTTCAAGTAATTGTCCGAAGTGTAAATTCAACCAACTTCTGGAACGTGATGAAGTGGGAGATTATGAGGAAGTTGGAGCATACATGTGCAAACCCATTCAAGAAAGTACGGAAGAGGAAAATTCAGATGATTCAGATGAAGTTTGTGGCGTGTTACGCAAGGTAGCACTTACTACAGAGAAAAGGAATGAGTCTCAACGAAATAATCTCTTTCGGACTCGATGTTATGTTGGCGAAGAAGTGTGCGACGTTATAATTGATAGTGGAAGTCAGGAAAACTTCATCAACAAGCAACTCGTTGAGAAGTTAAAATTGAAGATCATGGCACATCCCGAACCCTACTCCATTGGGTGGATCAAATCCGGAGGAGGTATTAAAGTATCCACAAGATGCGAGGTCCCACTTTCCATTGGCAAGTTCAAAGACACGGTTACGTGTGATGTTTTGGAAATGGATGCATGTCATATCCTCCTAGGACGTCCATGGGAATTTGATAACAAAGCCTTGCACAGGGGGAGAGACAATACGTACGAGATCAAGAAAGATGGTCAGCACTACACTCTTCTTCCTAGCAAGCCGAAGAAAGAAAAGGTAAGGATCATCAGCACCCTTCAGATTTATACCTTGGTAAAATCTACAAAACTTCTTCTTGCCTCAATTAAGGAGTACGGTGGATGTTATGTGCTTATAGCAAGAGATTTAGGATCTTTGCATGATGGGAAATTGGAGAATCTTCCTGAACATATAAGAACTTTGCTAAAGATGTACTCTGATGTTGCCTTGAATGAAGAGTCGAGTGGCCTACCTCCTTTGAGGAATATACAGCATGCTATAGATCTGGTTCCGGGAGCCACGTTGCCAAATTTGCCTCATTATCGTATGAGCCCACAAGAGAACCAGATATTACGTGGCCAAGTTAGAGAGTTGCTTGAGAAAGGATTTATCCAAGAGAGTGTTAGCCCGTGTGGAGTGCCGGCTTTGCTCGTTCCAAAGAAAGACGGAACGTGGCGCATGTGTGTGGATAGACATGTAATAAACAACATAACAGTTGAATATAGATTTCCGATTCCAAGGCTCAACGACATGCTGGACAGTTTGAGTGGATCCACCATCTTCACAAAGTTAGATTTGAAGAGTGGATATCACCAGATTTGGATTTGTCCCGGGGATGAATGGAAGACGGCATTCAAAACCTGTGATGGATTATACGAATGGCTTGTTATGCCCTTTAGATTGACAAACACGCCAAGTACTTTTATGTGACTCATGCACCAAGTCTTAAAACCCTTCCTTGACCAGTTCGTGGTTGTCTACTTCGACGACATCCTGATCTTTAGCAAATCCGAGGAAGAACATCAGACGCATTTAAAGCAAGTTTTAGAGGCCTTACGAGAACACAAGCTCACGTTGAACCTGAAGAAATGTCTCTTTTGGAGAGAAAGCCTTGTATTCTTAGGCTTTATTATTGGCAGAGAAGGAGTTCAAGTCGATGGAAGCAAAGTGGAAGCCATTCGAACATGGCCAACTCCTTCTGATGTGAAGCAAGTTCGTAGCTTCTTGGGTCTTGCAAGCTTCTATCGCAGGTTCATTCGAAATTTTAGTGCAATTGCTTCTCCTTTAACTTACTTGACGAAGAAGCATGTGAAGTTTGAATGGACTTCTGAAGCTGCGAAAGCTTTTAATGAGATAAAAGACAAGTTGAGTTCGGCTCCAGTCCTAGCCTTGCCTGATTTCTCCAAGTTATTTGAAGTTGAAGTGGATGCTTGCGGTGTTGGCATAGGTGCGGTTCTTTCTCAAGAAAAACGACCGATTGCTTTCTTCAGTGAGAAGTTAAGTGATCATCGCCAAACATGGAGCACATACGAGCAAGAGTTTTATGCTGTCTTTAGGGCACTTAAAACTTGGGAGCATTATTTGATAGGCAAGGAGTTTGTGATGTATTCAGATCACAAGGCCCTGAAATTCTTACGAGATCAACCAAAGCTGAATAATCACATGCATGCAAGATGGGTTACGTATCTTCAACATTTTCCCTTCAAGATTATCCACAAGAGTGGCACGTCCAATGTTGTTGCGGATGCATTAAGCCGAAGGCAAACTTTACTTGTTGAACTTCATGGAGAGATCACTGCCTTTGATTGTTTAAAGGAGTTGTATGCGGATGATGAAGATTTTGGCAAGATTTGGAATTTGTGCAAGTCTGGAAGAACCATAGAAGATTACTACTTGTACGAAGACTTGCTCATGAAAGGCGATCAACTTTGCATTCCTAAAACTTCCTTACGTAAGCAGCTAATGTGGGAGTTACATGGTGGAGGATTGGCAGCCCATCTTGGACGTGATAAGACGTTTGCCTCTCTTGTCACGCATTTCTTTTGGCCAGGCATGAGAAGGGATGTTGAACGCATGGTTAAGCATTGCACAATCTGCCAAGAGGCAAAAGGTGGCGTGCAAAATTCGGGTCTATACACTCCTTTACCCGTGCCACAAGCCATATGGGAGGATCTAAGTATGGATTTCATACTCGGACTTCCAAGGACACCTCGTGGATTTGATTCAATCTACGTGATAGTGGACCGTTTGTCCAAAATGGCGCACTTTGTTCCATGCAGAAAGACAAATGATGCAAATAGCATAGCCAAGCACTTCTTTTGTGAAGTCATTCACTTGCATGGAGACCCTAAATCGATCACTTCTGATCGGGACGTAAAATTTTTGTCCACTTTCTGGAAGACATTGTGGAAAATGTTCGATGCAATGTTGAATTTTAGTTCAATGGCACACCCTCAAACGGATGGCCAAACTGAGGTCATGAACAGAACATTGGGAGGCATGTTAAGGAGTCTTTGCCATGACAAGAAACGTCAATGGGACTTGGCATTGCCCATGGCTGAATTTGCTTACAATGGGGCTATACATCGAATCACAGGAAAATCTCCATTTTCTCTTGTTTACATTAAAGAGCCTAACCATTTAGTTGACATCTCAAGTGTGATCAAACCAAAGAAAGGCAACGTCCATGCCCTGGAGTTCGCGGACCAAGCACAACGCGTTATTGAAGAAGTTCAAAAGAAACTTGAGGACGCATATGAAAAAGAAAAGATCCGCATTGATGCGCATAGGTGAGAACAAATATTCCAACCAGGTGATCAAGTCATGGTACATTTTAGAAAAGAGAGAATGCCGAGCAACCTAGGAGGGAAACTTCAAGCCAAACGGTTCGGGCCATACAAGATTATTGAACGTATCAACAACAATGCCTATGTGGTCGACCTTCCAGAAGAATTTGGAGTATCACGTACGTTCAATGTGGCTGATCTCAGTTCTTATTTTGATGCTTTTCCCATTCCTTCAAGACTGCCCGCTCGAGGACAAGCTCGAATCCAAGGAGGAGAGGATGATGTAGGGAACTCCCATTAACTGCAAGCACCCATCCGAAGTTTGCCATGACCGAAGATAATAAGGCAACTATGCCATTAACTTTGTTACATGAATGTTCATTAATTTCAGATTCATAAGGTTTATTTCTAAATGCATGTAATGTGACTCTTGGTCGAGTAGGCATTATGACCAACCAAGATCACTTCGTATTTCGCATTTTATTTTTATAAATAATGTAAGTCCAAGGACGAAGGGGGGATATGGAAAAAAGATTGATAATAAATTGAGATCATTTCTCTGAATTACCTTTGCGTAATTGTTTGCATGGATTTGCAAATGTTGTGCATGGATTTGCACGTTTAATCAACACTCGCCCTGGCTGGCCATTCGTTTACGAACCCCTTGGTTTATACAGCGAAAGTTATTCCTAGATCAAGTTATCTTAGTTACTTCTAAGCCAAGTTATTTTCCGTCACTACTGATTAAACATTTACAAGACTACAAACCATCAACTTCGTTCCGCTCGCTACATCAGGTTCCTTCCATGAATCTTTCTTTTAGGTTCTTTAGTATGTTAGCATGTTAGGTTGTTTTGTTTAGGTTTAGACTTGGCATGAATTTTTCAAAAATTTGATCCCCCTCAAAAATTTTCAACTTGTATTAGAATTTTATCATTTTCTTAGTTTGGAATTTAATTTGAGTACAAAGCCTAGGAATTGGTAGAAATCTCGCACTCTATTATTTAGATTAATGGTTTTACTATGTAGACTAGACTAGAGGGTTGATGAGTGAACCTTGTGAGTATTTGAGCCGAAGGAAGAGACATCTGTCTCTATATTTTTCATAAGGTGCATACTAAGTCAGTTGATCAAGGTATCCTACTAGTACTTATCGTAGTCTAGGTTGCGTGGAAGTTAGTGAAAGGACGGGGGCATTCTTTGACATTGAGTCAGAGCTTTAGAGACAAAATCCCTTATATATCTGTTGTTTAAACCCATTGAGCCTAGCCTTTTTTTGATCTTAGATTAGGAAGCCAACTACAAACCTTATATCATCTATCTTCCTTACCTTATCCGATTTGAGGACTTATAGGTTTGCATGTGTATTGGGTTTAGTTGGTAGCTTGGGTTTCATTTGGTTTATATTTATTGGGATGTGGCAGTATGGCCATGTTAGAAGCCAAGTTTTGCCTAGAACGTGCTATGTATGTTATTGTATATACTTAAAAAAAAGAGAAAAAGAAAAGAGAAAAAGAAGCAAAAAAGAATGTGCATTTGAATAAGACATGTTTTCTAGGTAAGACTTGTGCTTCTTGGTCTTAGGATATTGGGATACTTGGGGAGTGTGTTTATTTATATTATATATGTGAGGATGTTTAGATTAGACGAGTGATTAGTTGTATTTGTGACATGTCCTTGGATCGGGTTGTTTAACCACTATCCACATATTTTACCTCACCTTTACCTTAAGCCCCATTACAACACGATGAAAAGACCCCCTAATCATTAGCAACTATTGCAACTTTTAGATAATGCTGAGTAAGACGTAGGATGCTTTGAGTATATTGACCTGTATGCGAGTGATAGGAAGTTGACCATACAGATTATATGAGTGAAACACTTTTCTATCCTCGTGAGGTCAACCTTCTAGTGTCTTTTACATAGAGCTAACACTTGTTTAAACAATTGAGTGCTGAGGTGCCAACTAGTTCATTGTGCTTTGTGTTATGGATTGATGAATTAATTTAGATTATGATTTGATTGTGATGCGAGCTAATGTTTTTTAGGGAAGTTAAGTGTTGATCCATTCTTGCCATGTCTTTACCTTGTTATGTGTTTGTTTGTTCTTATTTGATTTTTGTTTAGGTTGTTATCTGCATTTTGAGTTTTTGCTTGGGGACAAGCAAAGATTCAAGTGTGGGTGTGGGGAGGCTGTTACGCCTGCTGTTTGTTAAAGCAGTATGAGCTCGGAAAGATAGACTTGACTTGGGACGACCCCACAGGACTATTCTTTGAAAGCCTAAAATTACATCTCTAGCTTTTCGATAAAGAGTTATTTCTTTAAGGTGGTGCAGGTATTCTATGTGATAAGTGTCAAAACACTCATTATTTGTGTCATTTTAGTAGATTGTTCTTAGTGTTTTAGGTTGATTTAGTTGTGTTTTAGTTGTCATAGTGTTAGTTTTTTTTCATTGTGTGTTTATGTTGAGTTTATTGTTTTTCATTGAGTTTATTGTTTAGTTGGTTGGTGGGGTCGAAAGAACATATCTAACCTTCTAAGCTAGCTTAAGTAGCAATTTAGACTCATCGTGCACGAAAGTGTGGTTGAGGTTGCCTTTGATTCACTCGGACCACATCACATAAACTCAGAACACTCTTTATGTTATGGTTATGTTGCTGGTTTAGGTGCTTTACTCACTTTAGTATCCTAAGTTGTTATTTGTAGTTAGTTAGTAAACTAGCAAACTTTTAGCTTTAGTAAAAGTTGTGACATTTAGATTTTTTATCTAGACTTAGATCACTTGTGTAATCAATCGAACATAATAATCTGATCTTAGACATGTTTGTAAACCATTGAGTTGCCTAGAACCTTTGTCTCCGTGGGACGATATTTCCCAACTTACTCTGTATTGCTTTTGCTGATAACCTGGCGCACGCCACCCTTAGCTGGCGCATGCCAGTACTGCTGTAATTGATAACTTGGTGAACGCCACCATTAGTTGGCGCGCGCTAGTGACGTTAAAGTGATAAAATTGGTGCACGCCACTCTTAGTTGGCACACGCCAGATAAACCCAAAAATATAGCACAAACACACCGAATCGGTAGTGATCAATAGGCACCATTGTCGGGGATTGAGTTATAGACACTCAATATGGTTTACGAACTTGAATTAGTATATTTTTATTTTTATTTTCTTTTATATTTTATTTATAGTTTAACTAGTTAAGATGGATTCCTTTGGTTACCATTGGTACAAAGGAATGGGGAGTTCATTTTTAGAAGACAAAGTTGAGGATACACGTAAATAGATGGAAGCAAATCAAAGAAAACTCAATCTCGACCAAGCTCAGCTTTGGACTTGTGAGTGGTGTGGGTGGTTAGGACATAACAAAAGTCAATGTGAAGAATATTGGTTCGACACCCCCCATGGAGCCACCTCAGATCATGAGAATTTTGTGCATAACAATGAGGGGCAACAAGACACCATTAGTATTCCAACAATGAGTGGAAATCCTTATTCCTCATGGTGCAAAGAAGAACCTCTAAAGTTTGATTTCCTAGATGATAAATTTGACTCAATGGAAGCAAGGATGGAGAAGATGATGGAAAATGTTGAAGTAGTGCTCAAAGATTTTGAGGAGTTGTCTGCATTAATTAAAACCTTTGAGAGAATGCCAGCTTAATCAGATGATATTTGCTTCAATGCATATGCAAAAGATGCAATCTCTATTAAACCATCTAAGCCAATCTATCATTATTGGAAAGACAATGAAGTGCAAGTGGAGGATGGCAATATGCAAATGGACTTGGAAGTTGAGGAATGGTCATACATTCCTCAACTATCATATATCTATACAATGCCATTCGTAGAAGCTATATATAGTTTAGAGAATAAGGCTCGTTTGTGGGATTTTGAAACAGATGATTGGTACAAAAAAAACCCTACGAGTTTAGTTATTCATATCAATGCACTTTCGACAGATCATGAAAAGAACGAGGAAAAAGAGGAAGAGAAAGAAGAGATTGAGTTTTTAAAGAGCACAATAATGGAGGTTGACGAACCTATGACTAGTGCTTATTGCTTTGTGCATGACTTCTGCTCAACCAAAGATTTGGCGAATATTGAAGATTTGGAGCAAAAAGAAGAAGCCATACCTATGGAAGAGTCTAGTGTCATCCGCCATAATATTCCAAGAAGGTTTGCTAAACCTTTAATCTTGGATATGGTTAGTGAAGGTAAAACACCCGACCATAATGTTAAACAACTACCCACTCTTGGTTGGAACTGGTTAGTTTTCGGTGAGGATAAAACACCTATCAATCTCATGATAAACATCAGTGCTATTGACTCTTTAGTTGATTGGCTTATGTCTGCATTTTTGCAATTGATGGAGGATAAAAAGTTACTCCTATATGATTTTTGTGCTCGTCAATTTACATTGATGAGTGTCTAGGAGTAGAAAATTAGAGCATGATGGGGACTATAGCAAGAATAGCACTAACTTGCAAATTGGGCATACTGTGCTACTACGTCGCGATCCTATTAGGCTTAAAGCCAAAAAGGTTGCATGAAGAGGTAGTTCTTCATGGTATACCATTCGTGAGTTGTGTGAATTGCGAACGTCCAAGTTGCACCTTTGAACCATGTGGATGTGGCATCTGGTTTTCAAGCTTTCCAGGAACGCAGCATACATAAAAGCCCAAAAAATTAGATTAGCATGTTTATTTCTTATATTAGATATATTAGTTTGAGTATTTTTATTCTAAGTGTATAGTTTTTAGTAATGTACAGATATGGCGCACGCCAAAGTATATGGCGAATGTCATGTCTTTTGTGGTTAAAAAACCTGGCACAGGCCAATGAGGCTGGCGTACGCCAGAAATCGTGGAAAGGAAGATGTTGGCGCACGCCAATGGACTTGGCGCATGCCAAGTTCGGGCAGAATCGAATTTAAAACCTTCGGGCATGCACCATTTTTCATAAAAACATAACACCCACTCTTCCTCTCCACTTAAAATCAAAAATCCAACATTGCCCACTCCTTCCCGACCATTTAACGACATTGCCCACCACCCAAAACAATATTCAAGATGGTAGAAGCTGTGGATTCAAAGTGAGGAGGACGAGGAGACCGAAGGAAATGCGTAAGAGACCCTTTGCTTTTACCACCACCTTCTCCACTTCAGGATATTCACGAATGCTACGATGCTCCCTTTGCAATCTTTAACAATTGGAAGGGAGAGAGGTATCAAAGGCTCAAACACCTAACCACTCTTAGTCATTTTGCATTGAACTGGAATGATATGACTACTTTAGGTGTTGATAGAGAGTTGCGGTTAGCAATTAGGAAATTAGGTTGGGATTACTTTGCAAATAGGAGCGTTGTGGCTAGGCAGGAGCTAGTCTTAGAGTTCTACTACACGTTGCAAGTTGCGATAAATAGGACTTCATTCACTGCACGTATGTTCGATAGCGAATTTAGTATGAATGAAGACCAGTTCAATAGACTCTTTCGCCTTAAGTCGGGAGTAGGGACTCTAGATTTCTCACCTTCTAGTCAGGCCCATAGGCTTGGCAAGATATTACTGGCTTTGAGAGGTATGAGTTGGGGAAAGCGCCTAACGTACTTATTAGAGAACCACATTTAGGCATCCTCCACTGCTTTATGACTCTGACCTTTAGTGGTTAATAGGAAGAGTCTAAAGTCTTCTGATCTCAGCTCCACGTCATAGATTGCATGTGCAATGATATACATTTTAGCATATTTGCTATAGTGATAAACTGCTTTGCACATTCAATTATCGATAGGGAACCTAGGAATCTGTACTTAGGTCATATCATTTCCCGCATTGCACGTCACCACTTTTCTGAGCAATTCACAGATGTTTGCATCAGGATTATAGAGCTGGTGCCACTAGGCATAGAGAAGCTCTATATGAACAAGCTAATCAAGAAGACGATGACCGATGAAGTTGAGGTTGTCGAGTATAAGCCTTGGGAGGAGAGATAGGCAGTATAGATATGCCTTGGGACACCAGGAAGGGTGCCAGCACAGAGAGATGAGCAGCAGGAGCAGGCAGGCCCTAGCCATCAGTACTGAGCCTAGCATGACAATGTAGGATCGAGTCATCGAGTGCCTGACTCTCAGGTAGATATAGACTTTTTACGTGACCAGTTGGCTGCAATGCAGGTAGAGCTACATGGTCACAGAGAGCAGCTTCATGGCTATGGCATGCAACTGCAGGATTATGCAGTTAGCAATACAGCCAGATGGGACTGCTAATACGATTATAATGCTTGCATGGAGGCCGAGCTTAAAGCTCAGAGAAAGGAGTAGAGGGCATTCAACGCCGATCAGAGAGCTCATATGGTATTCAAGAGGGAGCATTACAAATAGTAGTGAGCACACACTGAGTGGATGCGCACCTAGGCAGAGAACTTTGGAAGCGGATTCATTTTCCCACTACCACCTCCTCCAGCTTATGATCATTGACAGGGAGCTCCTATTTCTTTACTTTTGTATTTTTCTTTATTTATTTTCTTTGCTTGTTTATTTTCTTGTATTTTGACTCTATTTTTGAGTTTTGTGTGCTTGTAACTCATTTAATGATTGTGTTATACTACTGTACAATGATCCTATTAGGCTTAAAGCCAAAAACATCATAAAAAGGTAGTCTACCTAATAAGTCATTAGTGAGTTATTCTGTTGCATATTTATTTGTATATGTTTGTTTTGAGATTAGTTTTTCATATCTTTGGTGACTTGGTATAGAAGTGTTCCCATTTTGAGCTCTTCAGGGTTCAATCTCCTTGATGCTTCTTTACGTACTAGGTCATTGAGATAAAACTATCTCACCTTTGTTTTTCTTTTAGATTAGGTGCTTATTAGTATCTTAGACACACTGAGGACATTGTGTCATTCAAGTGTGGGGGAGGATTCCTTCTCGGAATCTTCCTTTTAGGTTGTTTAGTATGTCAGCATGTTAGGTTATTCTCGGAATCTTCCTTTTAGGTTATTTAGTATGTTAGCATGTTAAGTTGTTTTGTTTAGATTTAGACTTGGCATGAATTTTTCAAAAATTTGATCCCCCTCAAAAATTTTTAACTTGTGTTAGAATTTTATCATTTTCTTAGTTAGGAATTTAATTCGAGCACGAAGCCTAGGAATTGGGTAGAAATCTCGCACTCTATTGTTTAGATTAGTGGTTTCACTATGTAGACTAGACTAGAGGGTTGACGAGTGTACCTTGTGAGTATTTGAGCCGAAGGAAGAGACATCCATCTCTATATTTTTCATGAGGTGCATACTTAGTCAGTTGATCGAGGTATCCTTCTAGTACTTATCGAACTCTAGGTTGTGTGAGAGTTAGTGAGAAGACGGGGTCATTTTTTGACATTAAGCCTAGAGCTTTAGAGATAAAAAAAATCACTATTATATCCATTATTTAAACCATTTGAGCCTAGCCTTTTTCTTGATTATAGATTAGGAAGCCGACTACAAACCTTATATCATCCATCTTCCTTACTTTGATCATCCGATTCGAGGACTTATAGGTTTGAATGGGTATTGGGTTTAGTTGGTAGCTTGGGTTTTATTTGGTTTATTTTTGTTGGGATTTGTATTATGGCCATGTTAGAAGCCAAGTTTTTACCTGGAACGTGCTAAGTATGTATAGTTATTTTAGTTTGTGAATGTTACTTATTAAAAAAAAAGAGAGAAAAAGAAAAGAAAAAGAAGCAAAAAAGAATGTGAAGTTCAATAAGGCATGTTTCTAGGAGAAACTCGTGCTTCTTGATCTTAGGATATTGGGATACTTGGGGAGTGTATTTATTTATTTTATATATGTGAGGATGTTTAGATTATACGAGTGATTAGTTGTTTTTATGACATGTCCTCGGATTGGGTGGTTTAGCCACTATCCACATATTATACATCACCTTAACCTTAAGCTCTATTACAACCCAATGAAAAGACCCCCCGATCATTAGTAACCATTTAGACTTTTAGATAACGCTGAGTAGGACGTAGTTTGCTTTGAGCATATTGACATGTATCTGAGTGATAGGAAGTTGACCATACAGATTATATGAGTGAAATACTTGTCTATCCTCATGAGATCAACCTTCTAGTGTCTTTTATATAGAGTTAACACCTGTTTAAACAATTGAGTGTTGAGATGCCTACCAGTTCGTTATGCTTTATGTTTTGGATTGATGAACTAACTTAGATTATGATTTCATTTTGATACGAGCTGATGTTTTTGAGGGAGGTTAAGTGTTGATCTATTCATACTATGTCTTTACATTGTTTTGTGTTTGTTTGTATTTGATTTTGGTTAAGGTTGTCCGCATTTTGAGTTTTGCTTGGGGACAAGCAAGGATTCAAATGTGGGGGTGAGATGAGTGTCAAAAACATTCATTATTTGTACCCCTTTAGTATATCGTTCTTAGTGTTTTAGGTTAATTTTGTTATGTTTTTGTTGTCTTAGTGTTAGTTTTTGTTCATTGTGTGTTTACATTAAGTTTATTGTTTTTCATTAAGTTTGCTTATTTTTAGGAGCATATTCGAGGAGAAGTGTGGATTATCAAGTAGGACACGCAAAGCCAAGGATGAGAAGGAAGTCGCAAAGCCAAGGAATGCAATGCACGGTCATCTGGCGTACGCCAAGTAGCTATTATTCGAATGACCATTCACTCAGACGACCATTTTCACTTAGAGAAGGCAAAATCTGAAGATCTGGCGTACGCTAGGTGCACTTGGCGTACGCCAGACCAGACGAACAGAAGTAAAATAAAGCTGAGTGTTGGATAAACAAATTGCAAGAAGTGACAAGGGCGGTTTAAGCTTCGTGAAGGCAAGGGAACAAGTTGGCAGAGCACTTTTAGGATATTTTTAGGTTAGATATTTAGTTAGATAAGTTAGATTAGATATTTAGTTTACTATTCTATTAGTTAGTGACTATATTAGCTAGTTTTTGCTTTGTAAATAAGAGGTGTGGAACACAAGTGGCCAAAGTGAGAGAGTGGACCACAAGTGTGGCAAGGTGGATGGGAAAACCACCAATACCATGTAGATATTTCCTGTGAAGAACATGAAGGAGGGAGGCTTCTTCTCCTTTTGATCAGCTTCCTTTCTCTCTTGCTCTTAACTTTGCTTATGCTTATGTTATTTATATTAAGAAAGTTTGAGTAGTTAAACATGAGTTTGGTGCCTTTTTACCTTTGATGTAGCCACTGATTTGAGTTGTGTATGTTCATGTATGTGTTCCTATTAATGTGCTTGATACTATTGCTTAGACTTGCTTGGCCACCAAGCCTTCATAGCTAGTCAAAACTTGAGACTGAAAGGAGATAGGAATGATGGATAGGTTGCTTTGATGATGAGTACTCTTGCTAGAAGAGAAATCTTCTTGGTGACCTACTGATTGTCCTTGGAGTGGAGCTTATAATTGGTGCTTAACTTAGTTTAGTTGGTTGGTGGGGTCGAAAGAACATATCTAACTTCTAAGCTAGCTTAAGTAGCAATTTAGACTCATCGTGCACGAAAGTGTGGTTGAGGTTGCCTTTGATTCACTCGGACCACATCACATACACTCAGAACACTCTTTATCTTATGGTTATGTTGCTGGTTTAGGTGCCTTACTCACTTTAGTATCCTAAGTTGTTATTTGTAGTTAGTTAGTAAACTAGCAAACCTTTAGCTTTAGTAAAAGTTGTGACATTTATGTTTGTTATCTAGACTTAGATCACTTGTGTAATCAACCGAACATCATAATCTGATCTTAGACAAGTTTGTAAATGATTGAGTTGCCTAGAACCTCAGTCTCTGTAGGACGATATTTCCCGACTTACTCTGTATTGCTTCTGCTGATAACCTGGCACACGCCACCCTTAGCTGGTGTATGCCAGTGCTACTGTAATTGATAACTTGGTGAACGCCACCATTAGTTAGCACTCGCTAGTGACGCTGAAACGATAAAATTGGCACACGCCACTCTTAGTTGGCATATGCCAGATAAACCCAAAGCGTAGCACAAACACACCGAATCAGTAGTGCATATTATCGTGATTGGCTGGTTGGAAGAGCAAGCTGCTTACCATGGCTGGCCAAATAACACTTATAAGATTGACTCTCACCTCTATCCCTACATATGCTATGCAGACCAACCGACTACCAGTGGGGCTCTATGACCACTTAGACTATATTAACCAGGATTTTATATGGGGAGACACCGACCAGGCCCACAAGGTATACTTAGTTTGCTGGAACAAAGTGTGTCGACCCAGGATTCAAGGTGGATCATGGATGAAGGCTCCCTCATTGACATACTTCCAAGTATCCCCCCTGCAGAACTTAATAAGAAAGTTGGTGACTACTGGCTTATGGACCACGGATGTTATTAGAACTCCCTACTGCAAATCCTCCTAGAGGAATGGAAACCCAAATTAGAAGCCCAATTTATCAACCCTTTCAGACCATACCCAGACAGACCAGCATGGCGTTTAACCAGGTCAGGAGATTTTATGGCCAAGTCAGCCTACCTACTCTTGACGGGAGAGATTGACCAAGAAGTAGGAGCCTGATGATGAGTGTGAAAACACTAATCTTTTGTGTGTGTTTTTAGAGTCTTTTTGCCTTTGTTTCTTTTGTTAGTATTGGAAATGCATGGTATTAGTGTGAATATCGTGCATTGTCCATTTTTGTGATGTCTTTTGAGTTTTATTGTTTTTTCCTTGGTTTTGTAGGTTTTGTAGTGCTAAATGGAGGTTTTGGATGTACCATGCTTCATCGAACGCAATCGGGCTAGCCAGGAAGGAAGTACAAACAACTATGGGCTGTGGGCTTTTGATGGGGATTGACCTCTGGTGACTAAAACAGCAATAACTTTCACATACGGAGTCCAATCGAGGCAAGTTAGGTGGAGTTGGAAAGAAGACATCCAGGGCTACAATGTCGCCTCTTAGGGTCTTCGTCCATTTCGGAGTCTAAGAGGGTCAAAAACCATGTTCAAAGTCGGAGTCTGAATCTGGCGATTTTCTACCTGAGTGGGCCGAACTTGGAGGCAAAATTTGGGCCCAAGATGAGTGCTTTGGCCCAAATTTTGTGCCAGCCACTTATGGAAGAAATTAGAGATTTGACAAGGCTTATGACAAGTTAGATATTTTGGGAAGATTTGTATTAAGGAGTTAACTAGATAAGACTTCATTTTTACTATTTACTCCACTCACTTATCTTTGTAAAAAAGACTTAAAGATTTGCTTGAGAGCTTTTGAAGAAAGAAGAACTTGAAGAACACTTCTTGAGTTTTCTCTCCTCTTAACTCTTTTAATATTTGTATGTTTAATTTACTTATGTTAAATATAATGTTTAGTTTATTCATAGCTATGTGTGAGTAGTAGTTTTGTGGGTTTGGTGTTTATATGATTTCTAAGTAGCTAATGATCTAAAAGGGGGGAGTTTTAATGCTTATTATTGCGTTCTAATCAATAGCCTTAATGCTTGGTTTTGCTTGATCACCATTATCATGATTATGTTTGATTTAAATATCCGAGAGGAATTGAGATTGAATGATTGATTGATTAGATGATTAATGTTCTTATGATGAGAGATCTCATTAGAAATTAGTTATCCAAAGGGTTATGCATATAGTTAGTGCTTGATATGACTAAATGAGTTTTTGGAGGCGAGAGCACATCTTACTCATTAAAATCGTGTTAAGAATCAATTTAGACGATTTATTACGAGAGCATGAATTTGTTGCCTTAGAAACACCCGGATCACAATTGAACTTTGTAACCCCCTTGCATCATTATGTTACTTGGATTGTTATAAGTACCTAGCCCATTTGTCTTAATTTGTTAGAATCATTATAATTCGTAATCGTGACTTGTGCCTTTGATTGAAGTGTTTAAATCGTGACATGTGCTTTTGATTGAAGTGTATATTGTGTTTTGGAAATTGATTGTGTCTCTTTTAGTTAGGTGTTAATTAGTTACACTTAGAGTTAAGAATTGTCATCGCCAATATCCAAACTATCTAGTCCTAAACTAGTAGTCAAGTCTAGTTAGCGACCTATGACCAAGTCCTTGTGGGACGACATTTCCGTACTTACCTTTACTACTAGGAAGGAGACTCGCAAAAATCCTTCTCATCAATTGGTGCCATTGCGGGGGATTTGAGGAATAGATGTTTAGTTTAGCTTGAAAATTTGGATTAGGACATTATTTTTCTTAGGTTACATTGCTTGGGTACAACGAGTGTTTGCATGCCCTTAGCTCGATCCACAACCAATCCTCCTTTGTTTCTTGACGCGGACATAGCTAGGATAGAGAGGTTGTTACGATAAGAAAGAAGAGCTAAGGAAAGGATGGAGAATCTGGCTCAACTAAGGGATGAGGCACCTAGAGATAACTTAGAGGATGGAGCTCCACGACAATCTTTGATGGATTATTCTAAGCCTACTTGGAAATGGGCAAGATCGGGAGTTCAAAACCCACTAATACAAGCAAACAATTTAAAGATTAAGCCGGCTGTGATTGAAATGCTCCAAAACTCGATCCAATTCTTTGGTTTACCGAGTGAGGATCCAAATAAACATATTTTGGATTTCTTGGAATTAGCCGATACCTTCAAGTATATTGGATTTTCTGAGGATGCTAAGAAGCGAAGGTTATTTCCATTTACTTTGAGGGACAAGGCGAAGCTGTGGTATAAGCAGTTGGTAAAGACACCAATTGCTACATGGGATGAGTTAGCGGATGCATTCCTAGAGAAGTATTTCCCCTTCTCAAAGACTAAGCAACTCGTTAAGGAGATTAATAACTTCCAACAATTGGAGAATGAGTCTTTGAGTGAAGCATGGGATCGGTTCAAGGAATTGCAAAGGAGTTGTCCACACTATTGTTTGTCGGAGGAGTCTTTACTCCAAACCTTTTACTATGGTCTTGAACCAACGACAATGGGGACGGTGGATTCAGCTTCTAATAGAAACTTCTTGAGGAATAACAAGGATGATGCCTATCATGTCCTAGAAGAGTTGTCCATTACAAAATGTTTAAGGAATAAGGATAGAGGAAAGCAACCGATTAGAGATCAAAAAGGAATAATCAACCTTAGTCATGAGGGTAGTGTACAAGCTCAATTATCATTGCTGACAAAAAGAAAGAATGAAATGAGGGCAAGTAAAGTCAAAACAGTTGAAGCGTCAATGCTTTATGAGATTTGCGGCAATTTTGGCCATGAGATGGATCAATGGATCAATGTGCAATGATGAGCTCGCCATTGGAGCAAGCACATTATGTTAGTGGCCAAGGCCAAGGAGCGAATAGAATGGGAAATAATCCGTATTCTTCCAGCAATAATCCCGGATGGAGGAATCATCCCAACCTTTCGTGGAAAGCAGGAAATAGTGCAGATAACATGGCACTTATTCCTTATAAAGGACTTCCCCTACGTGTACTGCAAGGAGCACTACCTGGTTTTCAACCACGTGCTTACTTGACGGATAGAATGGGAGCTATGGAAGAGAAGGTTGAGAAAATGGATAAGTTTATGTAAGAAGTTGGTAGAGTTGTTAGCCAACAAGGACAGATCCTAAATGCTATAAATCAGCAAGGATCTAGGCAAAACAACTTGGAGCAAATTCTTAAGGGACAAGCTACTGCTATGCATAACATGGAAATGCAACTTGGAGAAACAGCAAAAGCAAGTTCCCACTGACAATCCGGTTCTCTTCTTAGTTCAACAGAAATGAATCCTTGAGGAAATGTAAATGCAATTTTCTTGAGAAGTGGAAAGGAGTTAGCTTCTCAAGAAGTGAATGAGAAGGCTAAGGAGAGTGAGGTGGTGACTCTTAACAAAGATAAGGAAGAAAAAGAAGGGTCAAGAGAGAAGGTTCCGCATGAAGAAGTAGTTGCGAAAGAAGAAGTGTATGTGTCACCACCACCATATGTTCCTCCTCTACCCTATCCTCAAAGGGTTAAAAGGAAGAATGGGATGTACAATAAGTTTCTTCAATTTATGTTAAAAATGAAGAACATCCAAATCAGTGACTCTTTCTTAGAGATGCTTGATCAAGTTTCGTACTACACCAAATTTTTGAAGGAACTCATCACGAAAAAGCAAAAGTGGGATGATGGAGAGACAGTTGCACTCACTGCTAAGTGTAGCTCTCTCATCTCAAAGGATCTCCCAATAAAGTTGCAAGATCCGGGGAGTTTTAATATCCCTTACTTTATCGGTGATATTGAGTTTCCTATTGTGCGAGGTGAAGAATACTCCGATGCTTCTCCAATTAGCCGATCAAACCATTAAGAAGCCGTTTGGTATTGTTGAGGATGTCCTCGTGAAGATTGATAAATTCATCTTTCTTGTGGACTTTGTGGTGCTAGATTTTGCAGAGGACAAGAGTTGTCCTCTAATTCTTGGAAGACCTTTTCTCAACACCGCACATGCTTTAGTGGATGTTCATGATGGTAAATTGGTACTTTGGGTAGGGGAGGAGAAAGTAGAATTCACAATGACAAAGTTGATGCGCCATACTTGTGGATGAGTGTGTCCGTGATGTTGAGAACGAGATCCTCTCAAGCATTGGGGATGTGTATGATGATGTAATTCCCAAGGAAGAAGAGGGGAATTTAGAAGATTTTGTGGAGGAAGTGGATAACAAGGTCATCATGCGAGAGATGGAACTTAATTTGAAATATCGGACTCCACCTTCTATCATCAAGGCTCCTCTTTTGGAGTTGAAAGAGCTACCCTTTCATTTGAGGTATGCTTTCTTGAAAGAAGAAAGGACATTACCAATTATCATTTCCAACAAACTCTCGAAGGAGGAAGAGGATAAGGTGCTTAAGATCATGAACAAGCGGATTAATGCCATGGCTTGGTAAATATCTGATACAAAGGGATTAGTCCTAAGATAGTGATGCATCATATCCACATGGAAGAAGGAGCAAAGATGAGGGTAGACTGGCAAAGGAGGTTGAACCCAAACATGAAAGAAGTGGTGAAGAAGGAGGTGATTAAGCTCCTTGAGACAGGAATCATTTATCTGATATCGGATAGCAAGTGGGTGAGCCCAATAATTGTGTCCCAAAGAAAGGGGGGATGACGGTTGTGATTAGCAAAGAGGGTGAGCTCATTTCCACAAGAACAGTGACTGGATGGCGAGTGTGTGTTAACTATCGGAAATTGAACGATACAACATGCAAGGATCATTTTCCTCTCCCATTCATTGATCAAATGTTGGAGAGAACTGCTGGATATTCCCATATTGTTTCCTTGATGGATATTCCGGTTATAACCAAATTGCGATTTACCCAAGGGATCAAGAGAAGACTTCCTTCACTTGTCTTTTGGTATTTTTGCATATCGACAAATGCCATTTGGACTTTGTTGTACTCCAGCGACATTCCAACGATGCATGGAAGCAATTTCTGGGGTATTAATGAAAGGATTATAAAGATCTTTATGGACGATTTCTTGGTATTTGGAGATTTGTTTGATAACTGCTTGGAAAATTTGGATAGAGTTATGGAGAGGTATGAAGAAAAGAACCTTGTTCTCAATTGGGAGAAATGCCATTTCATGGTAGATGAGGGCATTGTTCTTGGACATAAGATATCCAAAGTTGGTATGGAAGTTGATAGAGCAAAGACGGAAGCCATAGAGAAGATGGCCGCACCAGTTTCAGTTAGAGGAGTGAGAGATTTTCTTGGACATGCGAGATTTTACCGCCGATTTATCAAGGATTTCTCTCTGATAGCAAAGCCGCTTACTAACTTGCTAGTAAAGGAAGTACCTTTCAACTTTGATAAGCCTTATCTTAAGGCATTTTCTTTGTTGAAGAAAGCCCTTGTCACGGCTCCGGTAATTTCATCTCCGGATTAGAATTTACCATTTGAGTTAATGTGTGATGCAAGTGACATTACTTTAGGATGTGTGCTTGGTCAAAAGAAGGAAGAGAAGTTTCATGTGATTTACTATGCTAGTAGAGTGTTGGCGGGAGCCCAACTCAATTACACGACAATTGAGAAGGAGTTGTTGGCAGTGGTCTATGCTGGTGACAAATTTCATCCATACTTGCTTGCATCGAAGGTGATCATTTACACTGACCATGCTGCCTTGAAGTATTTGTTCTCTAAACAAGATGCTAAGCCTAAGGTTATGCAATGGATTTTATTGCTATAAGAATTTGACTTGTCCATCAAGGATAAGAAAGGATCGGAGAATGTATTAGCAGATCATCTATCTCGAATTGAGAAGAGTGATGGAATGGAGACACATGGACAAATTTGAGAAGAGTTTCCGGATGAAACTTTGATATCATTAAATAAGATGGATGTTCCTTGGTTTGCTGACATTGCCAACTACTTGGTAGGAGGAATTATTCTAAATGATTTGAGCTATCCTCAATGAAAAAACTTCAAAGGAATGCTCAATTCTACATATGGGATGATCCTTATCTATTCGAGCGGTGCAATGATGGAGTGCTTAGACGGTGCATTACCGATGATGAAGTAGGAAATGTCTTAGCACAATGTCATAACACTCTATATTCAGGTCACTATAGAGCAACGAGAACGGCATCGAGAGTCTTTGAATATGGGTTTTATTGGCCCAATATTTTTAGAGATGCTCGGACATTTGATGCTCAATGTGATTGATGTCAAAGAACCGAGAATATGTTTAAGAGGGATGAGATGCCACAATCTGGAATCCTTGAAGTTGAACTCTTTGATGTTTGGGGTTTAGATTTCATGGGACCATTTCCAACCTCCTATGGAAACAAGTACATTTTGGTAGGCGTTGACTATGTGTCTAAGTGGGTTGAGGCTTTGGCTTCACCGACGAATGACGCTAAGGTAGCGATTCGCTTTATCAAAAAGCTTTTTTCGAGGTTTGGTGTACCAAGGGCTATCATTAGTGATGGAGGTTCGCATTTTTGCAGCCGACCATTTGAAGTTTTATTGAAACGGTATGGGGTGACTCACAAAGTTGCTACACCCTATCACCCTCAAACAAGTGGTCAAGTAGAACTCTCAAATCGGGAACTCAAGAAGATTCTTAAGAAGACCATAGGAGGAGTGAGAAAAGATTGGGCGAACAAACTTGATGATGCCTTGTGGGCATATAGGACGGCATTTCGAATGCTTATTGGTATGTCGCCATACAAGCTTGTTTACGGAAAGGCATGTCACCTTCCGGTTGAACTTGAACACCATGCGTTTTGGGCAATTAAGACCCTTAACTATGATTATAAAAAGGCCGATGAGCGACGGGTGCTCCAACTAGAAGAGTTGGATGAAATAAGAGACATGGTGTTTGAAAGTTCACACCTCTACAAAGAGAGTTTAAAGAAGAGGCATGACATCCATATTGTAAAGAAAGAGTTTAAAGAGGGACAACATGTTCTTCTTTATAATTCTCGCTTGAGACTCTTCCCAGGTAAACTCAAGTCCAAGTGGAGCGGTCCATTCAATGTTGTGAAAGTTTACCCATTTGGAGAGCTTGATATGGAAGGAAGAGATGGCAAATTGTTTAAGGTGAATGGCCAAAGGTGTAAGATTTACCTTGGTGGTGAAGTTGAGCGGCATTCGGAGGTACAAGTCGTCACTTCCTCCGCAAGCAATTGAGAATTTGAACAAGTCAAGCTAAGGAATATAAATTGGCATGTTAGTGCATATAGTAGAACAAGTCAAGTCAAGCTAAGGAATATAAATTGTGCTCTTTTACCTGCAGAGAATAAAGAACATGATGTTTTGCATTAAATATTTTCTTTTACTTAGAGTCTTACTTGCTCGACAAATCCTAATCGACATTTCCATAATCATTCTTCGTAGAGCAAAAGAATCCTTTAGACTTAAGCACAGTGCTATGAATTACTTGAAACACTCGAGAGGAACGTCAAAGGTGGCTTATTACCGAAGAATGAAAAGATTTGGATTTCGTCCTCGGTGCGAGAAATTAGAGCATGACGGAGAATGTAGCAAGAACACTACAAACTCACAAGATGAGCGTACCACGCTACTCTACCAAGACCCCATTAAGCTATACGTTGAAAAGGTCGCTCGGCGAGGGAGTTCTGCATGGTACGCCATTGAGGAGTTATGTGAAATGCAAATTTCGAAGTTGAAGTTTTGACCCATGAACTTGGGGCATCTGGTTTTCAAGCTTTCCAGGAATGCAGTATAAATAAAAGCCAAAAACATTAGTGTAATTTAGATTTTTAGTTCTTTGTGAAGTTTGTATAGTATGCATGTTCTTATATTGTGTTTGGTTAAAGTTTGTGTGTTTGCATGTTTGTATCTATTGTCTTGATGAATTTTGTGAGTTTTATGTTTTTCAATTGAATTGATGATTTGGTTTGATTGATGAAATTGTTGAGGAGTGCATGGCTAAATTTAAGAGAAAAAGCTCAGGGAGGTTCGTAACACTAGGCACTCATTTTGGGATCGACCGAAACGGTATGCAATATTTGAAGACTTTCTTGACAAAATTTGTAAGTTTTTACATTGAGACTTGAACAAGGATGATTCTGAGCAAAATTGGACAAGTCGTCAGATGTTGAGTCTAAGCCATCGGATGCTGGATTTGATCATATCAGACATATTTTTTCTCGAGAAATGGCTAGCAGATGCTGGGTTTCGGGTGTTGGATTTCGGATTCGAGCATTTTGGGCAGAAAATTTGTCAAGCAACGTACGTCAGATGCCGGGTTGGCAATGGCAGACATCGAAAATGGCAATTTTGGGCAGAAATTTCTCGCCTATTCAAGCCATCAGACACCAGGTTTTGGCCATCGGATATCGGGTTTTGGCCATCAGACGCCGGTTTTATCAAGTTTAGGCACAGATTTTTTGTGCTTCAGCCAGCAAATGCCAGGTTGGAGGTGTCGGATGCCGGAAATTGCAAATTCGAACAGATTTTTGCTTCAACATGGGTGGCGAACACCGGGTTTCATGTCGAACACAGGGTTCGGGATTTTTGGATAGATTTTATTCCTAACTTTAAAATGCCCAACCCTTCACACCCTCTCACTTCTCATTCAAAACAAAACCCCACTCTCTCTCATTCACACACAAACACTTCCTCCTCTACTCAAAAACCCTTCCTCTACCCAAAAACTCTTCTTCTTCTAAAACCCAATCTTCCAAAACACCCACTAAATCACAACACCCATTCCTTAATCCAACTTCCCCCACCACAAGAAAGCACAAACACCAAAAACCTAACTTTTGTTTCATGTTTTGCTAGGTGTTTCAAGGTTCAACATGTCTGGAAAAGAAACCTCAAAACGTGGCTTACGAATGGGAACTTCCAAGAGGAAACACAAATCTCCAACACCTTCATCTTCATCGTTAGACTCATCTTCATCTCCACCAACCAACATCGCTGCCCAATATCAAGATCCGTTTGCAATCTTTGAAGATTGGGAGGGAGAGAGATTTTCCCGATTCAAGGCTCTAGAAACTATAGGACATTTTAAGATAGATTGGAAAGATATGCATATTTTGGGTGTAGATGAACAATTGAGAACTGCTTTAAAACATTTTGGTTGGGAGTACTTTGCCGATAATGAGGTAAATGCATATGAGAGATTTATCTTGTGAATTCTATTGCACATATAAGGTTGCCACTGATCGTAGCTACTTTATGACATAATTATTTGACACTACATTTAAAGTGCATGTTGGAAACTTCAAACGGATTTTCGAACTATGATAAGGGGGTAGTAGTCATTTGGATTTTGAGCATGCTGATTTTGCTCATCGTGAATGGCTTGAGATTACAGGTTTTGATAGGTATGAGAGTGGGTTAGCACCTAGTCAACTCATTAAGGAACCACATATTGCAATCTTGCATCGTTTTATGAGTTTGACATTTAGTGGTCAATGCGAGGAGAGTAAAGTTTATCGTCCTCAATTGTATGCCATCCATTGCTTGCATAATAACATTCTATTCAATACTTGGGACATGGTTTTGGATATTTTTAACTGCACTATGACTGAGAAACTTGCCCGGTTATACCTTGGTCATATTATTACTGGTCTTGCACAATATTTCTTTCCTAGGAGATTTCCAGCATTCAAAGGGGGTCCTCCTGTAGCCCCGATCAAGATCAACATCCATAAACTACACCTTAGCAAGCTAATCGAGAAGACCACTCACAACGGGCAGAAGGTTGTGATATACAAGGAGTAGGCTAAACGCCCATCGGTCTAGCACTGCCTCAAGGAACCCATCCAACAACCTGGGCCTTCCGAGACTCAAGCACTAGTGGATGATTATCCGGCACAAATATAGGATCTACATTTGCGGGTGCAGCGCATAGAGGAGGCACAAATAGAATGATATGCTCAACAACGTGCTCACGAAGAATGGATGCAAGCATGGGCTGCGAGCTTCGGTGGGAATTTCCCACCACCTCCGAATTGACCAGGGAGCACTCTGTTTCCTTTTTCTTTTATTTTTGTTTTTCATTTGTCTATGATCTTGTGTTTATTTTGTTTTGTTGATTTGGTGTGTAATATTTATGTTTTATATGTTTGTTTATTTCCTTTGTTTAGATGTGAAATATATCTGTGCTTTTGTTTGTGTTTTTATATGCGTGTTTTGAGATTAGTTTATTCATATCTTTGATGAATTTGTTTACTTTTTATGTTTAGGTGCTTATTAGTATCTTGTTTATTCACTTTGAGGACAAAATGTGATGCGAGCATGCCTATGTCCAAGCTACAAGTGCAACACGATTCGTGTCAAGTGCAAGTGCCAGTTGGACCAATGACGCGTGCAAAAGCAAGGAGGCTTCAAGCTGAACTTAGTTGCCTAATTTGGGAAGCTCATGAACGTGCCAACAAGTCCAAGGACGTGCATGAGGTCCATGCAAAGCCCATGCACATAATAGAAGCTATTTTGGAAGATTAACCACCTTTGCCCACTTAGGAAGCATGCAACGTCCTATTTAGTCCATGCACATTCTGATTTGGATGTGATCTTCAAGCAAGCTCCTAGTTATTTAGTTAAGTTTATTTGATTCTTATTTAGTTGAATAAAGAGGTCAGAATTCCCCTTGTTTGGGAAGTCATTCTAGGCCAGATTAGGAGAAAGCTTTAGGCAGATTGCTTTTAGTTTATTTAGGCACATTGCTTTCAGCTTATTTAGGAGATTATTATCTAGGACATTTTTTTGTGAACATCCAGCCTATAAATAGAGGCTTAGACGTGAGTTTTAGGACACAACATTTTGAATACAATTAAGTCTTTTTAGACAAGTGAGTTGATAACTCTTTGTTCTTGCTTTGAGCTAGTGTGCTTGGCTTGAACGTTTTTTCACTTATCAAACAAGTTTGACATCCTTGTTTGTGGCGTGATTCGACATGGCTTGGAGTTTTCAGATTGTTCGTGGCTTGGGTTGAGGCTCTTTTGCGGAGGTTCTTGCTTGTCCAGTTCGTGGGTTCAAAGTCTCATCCATTCTAGACAACAATAGATTAGTAACACTTGTGTTTCTCCTGCCGAGATCACATCAGTTGGTATCAGAGCTACGACTTGTTGTTTAGAACACTTTATCTTTATTATTTCGTGTGTTTTGTGCTCAGCTTATTGTTTATCAATCGGCTGACTTAGTTATTAGTTTTTGTGTGCGTTAGTCTTGTCTTTGTTGCGTCTAGTTGTTGAAATTCATTGAGTGTTTAGTTTGTGTTAGTTCGTTCCAGAAAAGAAAAAAAGAACAAAAAAGGAGAAAAACTAGAAAAGGAAACAAAAAAAATGGAAAAGAAAAGAAAGAAACAAAACAGGAAGAAGAGATAAGCCTAAAGAGGAACACAAGAACCAAAAGGGGAAGCAAGACTAAACAGGTTTTCGCAAGAATAAAAGAGGAAAAGAAGCGCGCATACTAATCCGGAAAGAAAGAAGAGCATGCGGAAAGAAGGAGAAGCAAGCCAAATTAGGAAAAAGCAAGAGTCCAAATGAAGAAGCTAAAGAGGAAGCAAAGAACCTGATTTGTGTGAAGCTAAAGAGGAACTTGAGCTAAGGGAATTTCGTGCATTACAAGGAACCTAGCAAGAATTATAAACCTGTTTGATTTGTGAAAAGAGTAGTTTGAGCAAAGCTTAACTAGCTTTTGTAAGAATTTGCAAGAGTTATCAAGAGAGGAAAAAGGCAAGAGTGTGTGAGCGTGGAATTTGAGTGCACATTATAACTGAGAGCAAATACATAAGGGAGAGAATTGTGAGGCCATATTGTTTTTTTTAAGTAACCAAATCTTTTCTTGCAGCAACATATCTCAACCAAACGAAGAGGAGAGGCACAACAATTTGGTTGGCATGGATCTTAAGGTGTTGATGGATGCCATGACAGGAAATTTGAGGAACATGATGCGAGAAGAACTTGAGCCCATGCAATCACGTATAGATAGATGCATTGGAGAATTCTCGTAGTATGCAACCTGTACGTGGTAAAATTCATGCACAAAGGGAGAAGGTGCCTATAGGAGGTTCAAGTGGAGAAGATTCTGACTATGAAGAAGATGCAAGGTCCACAAGGAACTTTAGGAGGTCAAGAATGGAACGTCAACCTACGGAAGCAAGGAGAAGAAAGGATGACAATTTAGGTAGTATCAAACTCAAGATACCTACCTATGCTAGTCATTCTGATCCGGAGGCATACTTGGAGTGGGAGAAGAAGATTGAGTTCGTGTTTGATTGCCACAATAGCTCAGAAGCAAAGAAGGTAAAACTTGCCATCACTGAGTTTACTGATTATGCTATAACTTGGTGGGATCAACTTATGACAAGCAGGAGAAGGAATGGAGAACGCCCTATAACTACTTGGGAGGATATGAAGGTGGTGATGAGGAAGAGGTTCGTTCCAAATCACTATTATAGAGGGTTGTACAAGAAGTTACAAGGATTGAGGCAAGGAAGCTTGAGTGTGGAGGAATATTTCAAATAGATGGAGGTGGCCATGATAAGAGCTGATATAGAAGAATATAGAGAAGTTACCATGGCAAGGTTCTTGAATGGACTCAATTCTGAAATTCAAGACAAGGTTGAGTTGCACCACTATGTGGAGTTGGAAGACATGGTGCATATGGCATAAAAGGTCGAAAAGCAACTCAAGAGGGGAAGAGAAACTAAAGCTACATCTGGTTCTACTTGGAAGCTAAGCTATTCAAAGAAATTTGACAAGCCACAAGCAACCAAATTAGAGCATAAGGCCGAGAGTTCTCATGCTGATTCTCCAAAGAAGGTGGATACCCCTCAAGCAAGAAACCGTGACATTAGGTGTTTCAAGTGTCAAGGATGCAGGCACATCTCAAGCCAATGTCCTAACAAGCAAGTCATGGTAATTATGGAGAGTGAAGAGATCGTGACTGAAGGAGAAGATTCGGATCATGATAGCATGCCATCATTGGAGGATGTATCCGAAGAAGAAGTTTGAGTCAATGAAGGTCTCACTCTCGTGACAAGAAGATCCTTGAATGTGCAAGCTAAAGAAGAAGATGATATGGCACAAAGAGAGAACATCTTTCATACAAGGTGTTACATCAAGGACAAAGTTTGTAGTGTGATCATTGATGAAGGCAGTTGCACCAATGTAGCAAGCACTACCATGGTTGAGAAGTTGGGATTAATCATAACCAAGCACCCTAAACCCTACAAGTTGCAATGGTTGAATGACAGTGGAGAAGTTAGGATGGAAAAGCAAGTGCTAGTGTCATTCCATATTGGCAAGTATGAAGATAAGGTGTTGTGTGATATTGTGCCAATGCAAGCTAGCCTCTTACTGTTGGGGAGGCCGTGGCAATTTGATAGGAGGGCAAAAAGAAAGTTATCAGAAAAAGAAAAGTGAACAAAAAAAATGAGTAGAGAGGAGAGAAGAAGCCAAAAAACAGAATGTTAAAACGGCCAAAAGAGAGGTTGCAATTGAGAGATCAAAAGAAGCCGCAAAAATAGAAATAGTTTCGGCCAAAGAGAGAAAAGATAAGTGGAAAAGAAACTATTATGTGAGAGGAAATGAGATCAAGCAAGCTTGTTATGAGAGGAAGTCTATGATCTTACTTCAGTATAGGGAGACACTTTTGATCACTAACGAACTTATGCAAGACTTGCCAAGTGTAGTTGTTTCTCTCTTGCAGGACTATGAAGATGTCTTCCCCAATGAGTTACCATCTGGTTTGCCACCAATAAGGGGGATTGAGCATCAAATTGACTTTGTCCTGGGTACCACAATTCCAAACCGTTCTGCATATAGGAGCAACCTGGAGGAGACAAAAGAGCTTGAGAAGCAAGTGAACAAGCTCTTGGAGAAGGGGTACGTGCGTGAGAGCATGAGTCCATGCACTATTCCAGTCCTACTTGTGCCCAAGAAGGATAGATAATGGAGAATGTGTGTCAATTATCACACAGTCAACAACATCATAGTGAAGTATTGTCACCCTAATCCTCGTTTAGATGACATGTTAGATGAATTACATGGATCTTACATGTTTTTTAAAATTGACTTGAAAAGTGGTTATCATCAAATTCGCATGAAAGAAGGTGATGAATGGAAAACAGCATTTAAAACTAAATATGGGTTGTATGAGTGGGTGGTCATCCATTTGATTTGTCTAATGCACCTAGCACATTCATGCGGCTCATGAACCATGTTTTGAGACCATTCATTGGCAAATTTGTAGTTGTCTATTTTGATGATATACTCATTTATAGCAAAAGCTTAGAGGATCATGTGGAGCACTTGAAATCTATTTTAGATGTACTTGAAGTGCACCTTTTGTACGGATAAACTTGTGTTCTTGGGTTTTATTGTTGGAACTAATGGAATACAGGTTGATGAAGAGAAGATTTGAGCTATACAGGAATGGCCAAGTCCTACAAGTATTGCAAATGTTAGAAATTTTCATGGATTAGCAAGCTTCTATAGAAGATTTGTGAAGGACTTTAGTAGCATAGCCGCACCAATCACTGAGGCTATCAAGAAGAACGTGGGATTCACTTGGGGAGAAGCTCAAGAGAAGGCATTCCAACTACGAAAAGGGAAGTTGACTAATGCCCCCTTATTAGCTTTACCAAATTTCTCAAAGACTTTTGAAATTGAGTGTGATGCTTCTGGTATAGGTATTGAAGCTGTCCTTATGCAAGAAGGGAGACCTATTGCATACTTTAGTGAGAAGATAAGTGTAGCAACCTTGAACTATCCAACTTATGACAAGGAGTTGTACGCGTTAGTTCGAGCTTTAGAGACATGGCAGCATTACTTGTGGCCCAAGGAGTTCGTGATTCATTCTGATCATGAGTCGTTGAAACATTTGAAGGGGCAACACAAGCTGAATAGGAGGCATGCACGTTGGGTGGAGTTCATTGAGACATTTCCTTATGTCATTCGCTACAAGCAAGGTAAGGAAAATGTAGTGGCTGATGCACTATCGCAAAGGTACGCACTAATCTCTACCCTTGATGCATGGATGATTGGTTTTGAACACATCAAAACATTGTATGCTACTGATTCTGATTTGAAGAAATATTTTGTGAAACCAAGAAGAGTGCGAATGGTAAATTCTTTAGGAATGATGGATACTTGTTTTGTTAAAATAAACTTTGTGTGCCTAATTGTTCTATCCGAGAATTACTAATTCAGGAGGCACATGGAGGTGGATTAATGGGGCATTTTGGGATTGCAAAGACTTTGGCGATGCTTCAAGATCAAAACTTTTGGCCATATATGAAGAGAGATGTTGAGAGAGTTTGTGGTAGATGCGTCACTTGCAAGCAAGCCAAGTCAAAGGTCAAACCCCACAGTTTGTACACTCCACTACCTATACCTAGCGAGCCTTGGATTGATATTTCTATGGACTTTGTTTTAGGACTGCCTAGGACCAAGCATGGAAGAGATTCAATTTTTGTGATAGTGGATAGGTTTTCTAAGATGGCGCATTTTATTCCATGTCACAAGACTGATGATGCCTCAAACATTACAATTTGTTCTTTAGAGAGGTTGTTAGGTTGCATGACATGCCTAGAACAATCATTTCTGATAGAGATGCTAAGTTCTTGAGTTACTTTTGGAAGACCTTGTGGAGTAAGTTAGGTACCAAGTTGTTATTCTCTACTACTTGTCATCCACAAACTAATGGTCAAACTGAAGTTGTGAATAAAACTTTGTCAACTTTATTGAGGGCACTTATCAAGCATAACATTAAGACATGGGAAGATTTTTTACCATACGTTGAGTTTGCTTATAATCGATCCGTACATTCTGCCACTCAGTTTTCACCTTTTGAACTTGTTTATGGCTTTAATCCTTTGACTCCATTGGATTTATCACCTTTGCTTATGAGTGAACAAGTTAATTTAGATGGCAAAAGGAAGGCTGAAGTTGTCAAGCAATTGCATGAGAGGGTGACAGCAAACATTGAGAAGAGAACGGAGCTCTACGCTAGACAAGCAAACAAAGGAAGACACAAAGTTGTCTTTAAGCTGGGAGATTGGGTCTGGTTGTATATGCAGAAGGAGTGTTTTCCTGTCCAAGGGCATTCCAAGTTGCTACCCCATGGAGATGGACCATTCCAAGTGGTTGAGCGCATTAATGATAATGCTTACAAGCTAGACCTTCCAGGTGAGTACAATGTGAGTGCTACGTTTAATGTTACTGATTTGAGTCCTTTCAATGTAGGTGATGTGGATTTGAGGACAAATCCTTTTCAAGAAGAGGGGAATGATGCAAGCATGCCTACGTCCAAGCTAGAAGTGCAAGAAGACTCATGTCAAGTGCAAGTGCCAGTTGGACCAATGATGCGTGCAAGAGCAAGGAGGCTTCAAGCTGAACATAGTTGCCTAATTTGGGAAGCTCATGAATGTGCCAACAAGTCCAAGGACGTGTATTAGGTCAATGCAAAGCCCATGTATGTAATAGAAGCTGTTTTGGAAGATTCACCACCTTTGCCAACTTAGGAAGCATGCAACGTCCTATTTAGTCCATGCACATTCTGATTTGGACGTGATCTTCAAGCAAGCTCCTAGTTATTTAGTTAAGTTTATTTCATTCTTATTTAGTTGAATAAAGAGGTCTGAATTCCCCTTATTTGGGAAGTCATTCTAGGCCAGATTAGGAGAAAGATTTAGGCAGATTGCTTTTAGCTTATTCAGGCAGATTGCTTTTAGCTTATTTAGGAGATTATTATTTAGGATGTTTTTTGTGAACATCCAGCCTACAAATAGAGGCTTGGACGTGAGTTTTAGGACACAACATTCTGAATACAATAAAGTCTTTTTAGACGAGTGAGTTGATAACTCTTTGTTCTTGCTTTGAGCTGGTGTGCTTAGCTTGAACGTTCTTTCACTTATCAAATGAGTTTGCCATCCTCGTTTGTGGCGTGATTCAACGTGGCTTGGAGTTCTTAGATTGTTCGTGGCCTGGGTTGAGGCTCTTTAGCCGAGGTTCTTGCTGGTCTAGTTCGTGGGTTTAAAGTCTCATCTATTCTAGACAATAATAGATTCGTAACACTTGTGTTTCTCCTACCGAGATCACATCAAAATGTCTTCTAAGTGTGGGGGAGGGTTCCATTGTGGAATCCATTGTGTTTATGTCCTTGTTTAGGTTGTGTGTGCAAATAAAAGTTTTGACATGAAATTTAGGTTCTTAGTTAGGAATTTAGCTAGAGCTTAATGATTAGGAATTGGTAGATTTCTCGAACTCGGTTGTTTAGGTTAGTGGTCTAGCTATGTAGATTAGACTAGAGGATTTATGTGTGAACCTTGTGAGGAAAATTAAGCTGAAGGAGGAGATACCAGTCTTCAATTATTCATGAGGGGCTTTTTTGAGTCTGGGTGATTGAGGTATCCTGCTAATACTTTTTGTCTTTTTGGTTGCGTAGGAGCAAAGTGTAGGGGGGCAAACTTTTTCGTTGACATTGAGCCTTGTACTTCTTAGACAAAATCCCTGGTTTTGACCATTTGAGCTTAACTTCTTGTTGATTATCCTAGCCTAACCAAACTTAGCCTTTATTTCATCTTTTCCCTTACCTTTGACTATCGAATTCTTGGACATGTTAGGGATGATGTAAATCGGGTTTAGTTGGTAGGTTGGTGTGAATATGGTTTGAATTTTTGGGACTTTGGTTATTAAAGTGGCTGTGAAGCCTCGTGTTATGTGTTTTTGTTTGTACTTTCGTGTATATAAATGTAAAAAAAATGCAACAGAAAAGAAAGAAAAAAAAGGAGAAAAGAAAGAAAGAAAAGAAAGAAAAGGAAAAAAAAGAAAGAAAAGAAAAAAAAGTGATGTAAATTCGGCAAGTGTAGTGCTTCACAGTTATTAGCATTTGGGTGAAATTGGGGAATTTGAGCGAATTGTGCTTGGTGAGAATGTTTAGAATAGACGAGTGACTAGTTTGTGTAAAGCATGTCCTTGAATTTGGTAGTTGATCTACTACATGATACCATCTCCCATATACCTTTGCCTAGTTACTACCCTTTTATTATATTTGACCCCCGATCGTTAGCCATTATGCGACTTTGAAATGCAACTTTGTAGGACGTAGGATGCTTTAAAATATACTTGCCAATTATGTGAGAGATAGGTAGTTGACCACTTACAAATTGAGTGAAAAACTTTCCGAATCCTTGTGAGTTTAACTCTCTAGTGTCTTTTACGTAGTGTTAACACTTTTCTAAACAATTGAGTAGGAGACGTTTATTATTTCTAGTCTTGATATTTTTTTTGATGAACTAGCTTGAATTGGGGTGATCTTGTGATTTAAGCTTGGATATTTTGAGGGGAGTTAAGTGGAGAATTTGGCATGCAAAGTCTTTTGTTTGCTTGATTGTTTTCTTGTCTTTGTTATTGTTTTGTCTTTTGAGTCTTTTGTTTTTACTCGAGCATTGCTTGAGGACAAGGAATGATTCAAGTGTGGGGGTGTGATGAGTGTGAAAACACTCATCTTTTGTGTGTGTTTTTAGAGTCTTTTTGCCTTTGTTTCTTTTGTTAGTATTGGAAATGCATGGTATTAGTGTGAATATCGTGCATTGTCCACTTTTGTGATGTCTTTTGAGTTTTATTGTGTTTTCCTTGGTTTAGTAGGTTTTAGAGTGCTAAATGGAGGTTTTGGATGCACCATGGGCCGTGGGCTTTTGACGGGGATTGACCTCTAGTGACTAAAATGGCGATAATTTTTGCATACGGAGTCCAATCGAGGCAAGTGAGGTGGAGTTGAAAAGAAGACATCCAGGGCTACAACTTCGCCTCTAAGGGTCTTTGTCCATTGCAGAGTCTAAGAGGGTCAAAAACCATGTTCAAAGTTGGAGTTCAAATCTGGCGATTTTCTACCCGAGTGGGCCAAACTTGGAGGCAAATTTGGGCCCAAGATGAGTGCTTTGGCCCAAATTTCGTGGCAGCCACTTATGGAAGAAATTAGAGATTTGACAAGGGTTATGACAAGTTAGATATTTTGGGAAGATTTGTATTAAGGAGTTAACTAGATAAGACTTCATTTTTACTATTTACTCCACTCATTTATCTTTGTAAAAAAAACTTGAAGATTTGCTTGAGAGCTTTTGAAGAAAGAAGAACTTGAAGAACACTTCTTAAGTTTTCTCTCCTCTTAACTCTTTTAATATTTGTATGTTTAATTTACTTATGTTAAATATAATGTTTAGTTTGTTCATAGCTATGTGTGAGTAGTAGTTTTGTGGGTTTAGTGCTTATATGATTTCTAAGTAGCTAATGATCTAAAGGGAGAGTTTTAATCCTTATTATTGCATTCTAATCAATAGCCTTAATGCTTGGTTTTGTTTGATCTCCATTAACATGATTATGTTTGATTTAAATATTCGAGAGGAATTGAGATTGAATGATTGATTGATTAGATGATTAATGTTCTTATGATGAGAGATCTCATGAGAAATTAGTTATCTAAAGGGTTATGCATATAGTTGGTGCTTGATATGACTAAATGAGTTTTTGGAGGCGAGAGCACATCTTACTCATTAAAATCGTGTTAAGAATCAATTTAGACGATTTATTGCGAGAGCATGAATTTGTTGCCTTAGAAATACCTGGATCACAATTGAACTTTATAACCCCCTTGCATCATTATGTTATTCGGATTTTTATAAGTACATAGCCCATTTGTCTTAATTTGTTAGAATCGTTATAATTTGTAATAGTGACTTGTGCCTTTGATTGAAGTGCTTAAATCGTGACATGTGCTTTTGATTGAAGTGCATATTATGTTTTGGAAATTGATTGTGTCTCTTTTAGTTAGGTGTTAATTAGTTACACTTAGAGTTAAGAATCGTCATCGCCAATATCCAAACCATCTAGTCCTAAACTAGTAGTCAAGTCTAGTTACTGGCCTATAACCAAGTTCTTGTAGGACGACATTCCCGTACTTACCTTTACTTGCTAGGAAGGAGACTTGCAAAAATCCTTCTCGTCACCTGACACTGCTGGCAGCAAGTTTGGAGTTTACAGGTGCCAGAGAAGATGCACATCTTTATGTGGAAGTGTCTAAAACAACAACTCCTGACAAACAAGGAAAGGCATAGGAGGAAGCTGGCCCAGAACCCATACTGTCTGAGATGCAAAACCAAGCCAGAAACGATGCTCCATTTTCTTCAAGACTGCCCCCAAATTAGTTCTCTCTGTAAAAGAATTGTCCTGACAGCTGCACTTACTGACTTCTTCAATTCAGAGTTGGAGGAATGGCAGAGTGGAAACATCTTGGCAATAGGTACGCTTGAAGAAGGTGTACAATGGAACGTGCTCTTTGTTGCATTATGCTGGTAGGCTTGGAGGTAGAGGAATGATTACATATTTGGGAGAGCTACGAACCAGGACATCTCGCTTAGCCTTCCTATGAAACAGTTCAAAAACTTCATTTCTTCTAGGGAGTCTGGAATGCAGGGCAGTTGCACTCAAAAGAACAGAATAGACACATTGATCATATGGAAAAGTCTGAGGGAGGGTTGGTACAAACTCAACATGGATGGGGCCTCAAAATGTAACCCCGAACAAGCTGGAGATGGGGGAGTCATCAGAGATAGTTGCAGCAGTTGGTGTGTAGGTTTCGTGAACCACACAGACATTTGTAGCTCTTTCGCTTCAGAAGTATGGGTAGTTTGGAGAGGTCTAAACCTCGCTTGGGAGAGGAATTACCCGAGACTTGTGATTGAGATAGATTCGCAGAGCGTCGCGACCTGTCTTATTGAGGGAGTACGGAAGGGACACCCACTCTTCGCTCTTGTGAATTCATGCAGAAACCTCATCAACCGTAACTAGTACATTGAGGTCCGTTGGTGCTACCGAGAGGGCAATCAACTTGCGAACTGACTCTCAAATTATGCTTTTTCGTTTTCCCTTGGTTTCCATGTTTTGGACTACCCCCTACTGGCTGTATTCAGTTTTTGGACATGGACATTCGGGGGGTGACTACCCCTAGGATGGTCCATGTATTATGCCTCTCCATCTTGTTTTTTAATCCACGGGTTTATAAGCCCACCTTTCACAACAAGAAAAAAGTCATTATCTAAATTACCTGTGGACTTGGCATTGCCTTTACAACCTCAATCATGGCTAACTAGCTAGCTACCGACTATGCCCTGCATTTTATTGATGTGTACATTGCTTCAGAAAACCCTAATCGTCGTCGGCTCGTGACTCCTTAGTGAGGTAGTCGTCTTTATATAAAACGCAGTATGATAGTCAATCGATAATCAAAATTATTCATCAGTGGAAAGATCGGTTAACCTAGTTAGACTGATTCTACCAAAACAGAAGACCTAGTTAGACTAATCATTTAAAATTTGACATAAATAGAAAATTTTGCAAACCAAAAATATTAAATTATGATTTTTGCACTTATAAACTGTAAATTTACAGCAAAATTAGAGCATAGCAACAAGTGAGACCGGGATTCGGACACCGCATGGATTTCATATACGAATCCCTTTTTTCAGTGATATGTACATTTGCTTTTTCCATAGTTTAGTTGACTCAGAGTTAAACTTAATTTTGTTCGTAGTAACAAAAATTTTGTATGAATATGTTTTTGGATATTCTGTAGTTTACAACGTATAAAACCAATTACTAGTTCAAAATTCTATAAATTTATGATAAAATTAGATTATCCGTGCAGCCCGGACAAGTTGTATGCCACGTAATGTCTATCTTTCAGTTAGACCATCGATTATCTCTCTATCCATGCACTGATGCTACTTTCCAGATGTGAGCGATCTAACAAGCGGCTACTTGAACACACAAGTAGATGGTATTCTAGGCATGGAAGGGATCAAATTGAAGGATTTCCCGAACTTTATCAGGACAACGGACATTAACGACATAATGCTCAAGTTCCTTCCATCAGAATTAAGTAGGACACGTAGAGCCTCTGCCGTTATAATTAACACATTAACACGTAGAGCCTCTGCCTTCCATATACACTATTGGGCCATTCCAGATCCTCGTCGACCAAATTTTAGATTGTGGCAAATTGAAGAACATCGGCTCTAATTTATGGAGAGAGCATGAGGGCTGCCTTGAGTGGCTCGATACGAAAGAACCCAAATCGGTGGTGTACGTGAACTTTGGGAGTATCACAGTGATGACACGCCACCAACTTGAGGAGTTTGCATGGGGATTGGTTAATAGTAAGAAGCATTTCTTATGGATCATTAGGCCCGACTTGGTGGCGGGGGAATTGTGATACCCCGTATATGAATTGTGTGAAAGGCTTAAGTGATTTGATTGACTAGCTCCACTGTACCAACACGGGACTTTTCAGCGTGTTTTGTCCTCACTCACACGCACCCTGGAAAACTTCCCAGGAGGTCACCCATCCTGATCCTACCCTCGGTCAAACGCGTTTAACCTTGGAGTTCTTTCAGGATGTGTGACCGAAAAGAAGGTGCACCTTGTTGGTATGGATAGTAACAATCAAATCACTTAAGCCTTTCACACAATTCATATACGGGGTATCACAGGAATCCTCCATGTTGCCTGAGGAATTCGTCTCAGAGACGAAAGATAGAGGGATGTTAACCAGTTGGTGCCCTCAAGACACTGGAGAATTGGGCTAGAACTCGGCAATCGGAGGATTCCTAAGCCACATGGGCTGGAACTGGACACTGGAGAGTGTGGCTGGTGGGGTGCCCTTTATTTGTTGGCCTTTCTTCGTAGAGCAACAGACAAATTGCTGGTTTGCTTGTGAGAAGTGGGGTACTGGGTTGGAGATCGACAGCGATGTGAAGAGAGATGAGGTGAAAGAGCTTGTTTGGTAGCTAATGGATGGAGAGAAGGGGAAAGAAATGAGGAAGATGTTAGGAACACACCAACGTGGAAACAATATTGCATAAAAAAACATGGACACAAGATATAACGTAGTTCGGTCTAATGCTTACATCCACGGTGAGAAAGGAGAACTTTTATTGATAGATACTAGTCACAAAAGCCTTATACAACCCTAGATAACATGTCTTTATATAGTAGACAATACTTGGGGTCTAAGAAAATCTATCTAGGTCGAAATAGGAGTCCAAAAATGAGTCCCAAGCTGATTAGGAAAAATCTGTTACTGCACCCCTAGCAGTCGCTAGGTGACCAGTGATAACTGCTGGGCCTGAGAGCCAAAACTCCTTGGACCTCCCCAGTAGTCGCTGGGGAGCCAGCGGTCACTAGCACTTTAAATTTTTTACCACTTCTCAACAATCTCTACCTAGGCGAGAAATCATCCCGTGCGAGAAACCATTAAGCATATCCTGAACTTCAACAAACTCCAACTTGACGAAAACTCTGCCCTCATCAATATGACCATAAGAACTTGCAAAACTCGACTCGACTACCGACTCAACCATAAACCGTAGATGACTGCCATCATCAATAATAGTATCTCAAGTTTCTCATGTTCCTTCGTTCAATCACTTAGAGCCAGCCCAAAGCTTGAGCTTCTAAGCTTACTTGGCCTATACCCTCCAATCTCTATTGAACCCCAAATAGTAAGTCTCCTTGCAAAAGCAACCTTGTGACCAGAAGAAGTACTCTCTATTTTCCAGTCAGTCCCAAGCTCCATAACCTCGAATCACTTTTTTGCTGAATCACCTTGCTACAAACCAATGCTATCTGCAACAGCATACAATGGGCAACCTTTTATTCTACCTAGTAGAATCCTCAACATGCTTCGAACTCTAAATTTCGGCCTTGAGTGAGATACATGATCTACGCATGATGTCATTAATAGTTTTATATGCCTAATGCCAAGCCTATTAGACACCTTTGACATGCACGTCCCTTTAGACAACCAGGTAGGCCCCAACTAACAAAACTTTTTCAAGGCAACCATGACTTCTCGTCAACCATGCTTCCCCAAAGCAACCATAGCTTGCTATCCATGTCTCTACAAATCTCAACTATACTCAAATCATCCATGTGAGCCTTTGCTCCCCCACGTGAACCAACTTCATATGACTTGATCTTCTTGCCTCTCTATCAGAACACAATGATGTAACTCCATCTATAACAGTGGCCCCCACTAACATGTAGGTATTACAAATATCTCTTTCACCCTTCATTACCACCACAACATTTTTCTCCACCTTGATTAGGCCACCTACCACCTTGTAGCTGTACCCCACTACAATCCAAGACTCTTAATGAGATCAAATTCATCTCCAACCTTGAAACATGCCTAACCCTACACAACTTTACCATGACACCATCCCATATCTTGATTTGGATATCTCCTATGCTGGCAATCTTACAAGCGAAGATACCATCACCCATAGTCACTATACCTGAATCAATAAACTTGTATGTATCGAACCACCCTCTCTTGGGTGTCATGTGAAAGGAACAAGCACTATCCAAAATCTAGGAATCCCAATGCTTTGGACCTGATAAAACAAAAAGATAGTCACCATCCGACAAGTCCAAACCTGAGGCAACATTCATGAAACCTAAGCCTCCCTCGCAATCTTGAGGTCTTCTTGTACAATCCTTCTTCAAATGTCCTTTTTATCCACACTCGTAACAATTGCCCCTAAACATCCTTGACCCCAACTTATATCCTTTTCCTTCTTTTTCTCCTCGATCACCATGGTTACCCCTCACAATTAGTGCTTCTGTTCGTTCATCTCCAGTTTTCCTCCTTTGATAAAATCCTAAAAGAGCACTTCTGATATCCTCCAACTCCCGGGACTTCTTTCCCAATGTAGAGTTGTAACCAAATTCTCGTAGGAACCTAGTCAGGAGCAATAATATCTTATCTTCCTCCTCGAACTTCACATCAACCTTTCTCAAGTCGCTCACAAGCTGACTAAAACCATTGATATGTTGGCTCAAATCTGAGCCCTCGTTCCTCTTGAGCCTGTACAACTGTTGTTTAAGATAAAGCCTTTTCGACAAAGTCTTACATGTACCCTGCCTCTAATTTCTTCCATACCTCAGCTGGTGACTCCTCATCCATCACGTGATACATCACGTCATCCACCAAGTACAAGCAAATTGTCGCCATCACCTTGGCCTCCATCTTCTTCCAATCTTGGTCCCACATCTTCTCCGACTTCTTCTCCGAGGGCACAACAACCATCCCTTGTTGCACGAGGAGATTATTGACACACCTTTGCCATAACCCAAAATTTGATGAATCATCGAACTTCACAAGAGCAAACTTTACACCATGATCCATCCTCTCACCAAATGCTTTGATACCAGTTGTTAGGAACACACTAACGTGGGAACAATATCCCACAAAGAACACAGATAAAAGATATAACGTGGTTTGACCTAATGCCTACGTCTACGGTGAGAAAGGAGAATTTTTATTAATGGATATTGGTCGCAAAATCCTTATACAACCCTAAGTAACATGTCTATATATAATAAACAATATTGGGGGTCCAAGAAAACCTATCTAGGTCAAACTAGAAATCCAAAAATGAGTCTCGAGCTAATTAGGAAAAACTTGTCGCAGCACCCCCAGCTGGATCGCTGGGCCCGAAGAGCCAAAACTCCCCGGTTGCTGGATTGCTGGCCCTTCAGATTTTTTGCCACTTCTCAACAAAAGAACGCTATGGAGTAGAAGGCCAAGGCAGAGAAGGCTATTGGCCGTTGTGGCTCTTCTTACAACAATGATGCGATAAATATCGGGTTTAAAATAGTGCAAGAGAACACGATTGCTCAAATAATAGAATGATAAGTAAGATCGTCTCCACAGGGACAGATGGATCAATTCTCTAAGTACTGGATTATGATTTCGCAACTTTAATCTAAGCAATTCAATTCGAATGATTGGATTATGATTAATTACTAAGAAACGCCAAACAAACCTAGGGTTGTCAATCCTAAATTTGCTCAACGATTAACTAACTTAACAAACAAAAGAACGAGAATGTGATCTATGTTACGTACTAAGTTCGTCACTCTTAATACGCGAACACTCGACACGAATTAGCCAAGCAATTAATGATCAAAAAAATGAATGAAAAGACAATACCTGACCACGAGTTATGAAAATAACTCGTTGATTGATTAATCCGAGTCGCCGATCACAATTCTCCAAATTGAAAGCAAAAAGAAACTAGGGTTGATCACTTGTGTGAAAATGTTCAAGAGTCCTCTTAACCTAAAGTTCAAGGCCTTATATAGGCCTACATAAAACAAAACCTAAAAGAGAAGTCCTAAATTGACTAAATAGGTCCTCCAAGATTTCCCGGGCAATCCAGCGGGTCGCTAGAAATCTTCTGCTCAAACCCAGCGGATCGCTGGCTTTTCCAGTGGGTTGCTAGAAGTTAATAGCTCGCCATCTTCGCTCCCGACTCTTCAATTCTTCAGACCTTTCTATCTGCCATCGCACCACGCCTCACTACTTCGTCAATCTTCATGGAAACAACTACAAAACCACCAAGTATCAACAAATTTCCCGTTCCTCAACATAAACACAAAATGCATAAAAACATACTCGACATACGATGAAATGAGAATAAAGCGTGGACAAAATATGCACAAAACATAGGTAGATGTGTCCATTTACACGCACATCACAACTCCACACTTAAGTTCTTGCTTGTCCCCAAGCAAGTTGCATCAGAACTACCATTTTCACGGCTCTTCCTTACTCGGAACAAATTGTGACATGCATCATCCTATCGCTAGTCATTCGCCTCACTCAAATTCCAAGAGCATATTCATGTAAACCTAATACCCTCAACTGTTTAGCCTAACTTTTGCACTAAACAGACCATACACGAGAACTGACACTCAGTGGGTAGGATCAATTTATTCTCACTTATATTGGGTAGTCAACTACCTATCACTCACAAGCATGCTCAGGGTCAAAAAATATTAGACTTCGCACTTGACACTCTCTCAAGCAACGCAGGGCTCGTAATCAGGATGGACTTTGCATAGGATTGTAATGTGGCTTAGGGTAAGGGAAGGATAAATCAGTGGGTAGTGGCTACACCACCCAATCCGAGGGGTTACATAAAATCTAGCTCTCGGCTATACTAGGCAACTCACCCTACAACAACTAAGCACTCAACCCAATGATCCTACATCCTAGAGGCATTCACTCGGGACAAGTCACTGACTTTTTGGTGTGCTTTTCGATGTTTTCCTTTTTTGTTCACATTTTCACAAGGAACCTTTTCCATTCTTTTTCATTGTTCATTTTTTCTTTTTTTTTTCTTTTCCTTTGTGAACTTTTCTTTTCTTTCATAACTTCATGCACAATTGCTAGCAACTTATCCCAATTTTTGATTGTTGGCCTCAATTCTACCATTTTCAAAGCCAATTGATAATCAATACCCCGACTATACTACAAGATGCACCTTTACAAAAATACCCCACAAATGATGTCCTAATCCCTTTGATTAAGTGGTTAAAGGTCGGTGGGGGTTGGATATTGGCTCATGTAGTGGTGTGCAACTAGTAACTCAATGAAAAGGTTTAGGCTCAATAGGGCTATGCAATGGATAAGAACGGGTTTTTGGCTCTAAGGTTCTAGGCTCAATATCAAAATGGCCCCCGATATATAACTCACCCCATACTACAAAATCATGCTAAGTGCTAATATACTACTCCCATCACCCGAGACACGCGAGCACCTCATGAACAAAATAGAGACGAGAGTCTCATCCTTCGGCACAAATTCTCACAAGGTCACTCATCAAGTTCTCAAGCATGGTCCACCTAGTGCAACTATCAACCTAAATAACCAAGGGTGTTGAGCCCACATAATTCCGCTCATGACATTCCAGTTCATTTCCTGACTAAGCAATAAGATTCAGTGGTCGCTCTAGGTACACAAGTTCGGAGGTATGTTCATCAATTGCAAACGACTCAACACTTCAATCAAAAACACACGCCACACAAAGCAAACTCGATCATATGCGTATGTCAACAAAAGAAAATAAAGTAAAACATTCCTAACACATCACAACGCACACAGCGTGTAACTCCACACTTAGAGAACACATTGTCCTCAATGTGAAGTGACAAGCAACAAACAAAAACAAAACACAAAAACCAAAACTAAGGGAAGGAAGGAAAGGAGCGGTAACACCTATTTATGGGTGAGGAGGCTGATGTGGTAGATTCACTCGAAGCCACTCCCATTGTGCACAGTTGTATTCTTGATCGGCTTGGTATTGACTCCGGAACGCGGCATGATCGGAAGTGAGAGACTGGACTTGGACCTCTAAGTTCTCCAATCGTTGCTCAAAGTCGGAACTTGGAGGATCCTCGGTTTCGGACATCTGCAGTTGGTCCCGAACAGCCTGGCTATCTTCCCACGGTACTTCCTTATAAAGAAATGTGCCGTGCGGAGTGTCTTGTTTGTAGAGCAAGTGCCACCTCACCAGCTGGTCGCGAGTGATAATCGCCGGCCAGAAGATGTCCGCCAATAGAGGGGAGTCCCTACCTGGCAAAAAATGACGAACCAGCAAAGCAACAACATGGCCAAGTCCTAGCCATTTGGGGTCAGTCATGTTCAACATACGTCGAATTATATCACAAATCAACTTAACAGTGTTGAATGGTTTCCGATTCTTAACACAAGAGAGAGCATAGATCTGGGGGCGAGTGAGCCGATTATTTTCATACTGACCACTAAAGTAGGCACACATAAAATGGTGTAACACACCCATATAGAGGTCGGGGAGGAGGCTAACAGGTGGCTGTGTTCTATAATGGGAGAGACTGGTAAGGTACTTCCACCCCACTTGTGCAACCCTATTGTTCTTAAAATAAAAAGCCCCATCCCCAGATTGAAGATCAAGAATGTCAACAAGCAGTTGTTCATCGACCGTGATTGGTCTACCATAAAGTCATGCAGTGAAACACACATCATTAGCAGCCAATGTGACCGTACTATAGAACTCAACAACTGCCTCAGGGTGAACATCTACACTCATGTTGGCAAAAAAATTCCACCCCAGATCATCTAAGGTACGACGCAAATCAATATCAATGCCAAGCTCATGCATCTCACTCCAATCAATAGTCAAATATTCAACAAACCTACAGTCCGCGAATTTGGTAAATCGCTCACCCTCAGCTTCAGTAAGGATGGGAAAAGGAGTGCCATACCTTCGCGCTATATCGACGGACGGAGGTGGAGTGGAGCTCGACTCACCAGGGTGATGGGAAGATGTGCTGCTTCGCTTTGGAGCCATGGACTTAGTTGGAAGAAAAAGTCAACGATGGTCAACGGTGGTGGTTGGTTTACCAGAAAGATCTTGGCGAGCATAGCAAAGCCTAGTCGACAGTGGATGGAGACTCAAAGCTGTGAGTCCGAGATCTGCAAAAGAAAGAAAAAAATAAAAGGGGAAAAAACTCAAAATTGGGGAGGAATGCGTAGAGGTCAGAATGGCGGGGTGGTGTTGTGGTGGTTGTGTCATGGTGGTCGTGATGGATGGGATGTGTGGATGGGGGTTTGTGGGTGAAGGTGGGTGGTTGAGGGTTTGTGGGTGGAGGAGGGGGAGTTTGGAGTAGATAAAGTTTGCAAGAGAGGGAAAAGTGAAGGAGAGGGGTTAACTCGGGGGTTTTAACCCCCAAACTTTCAGCGGGTCGCTGGAAATCCCAGTAGGTCGCTGTGTTTATCTCGGTCGACTTCTAGCGAGTCGCTAGAATTCCCAGTGAGTCGCTGGGTTTTACCCTGGCCACTTTCAGCGGGTCGCTGGAAATCCCAGTGGGTCGCTGGGTTTCACTGGATCGCCTTTTTTCCTCGAATCTGGCCTCGTATCTTCCCCAGCCTATTGGTCTTGTAAAACTAATAAAAGAAAATACGAATACACATTTTTTTCGAGGGTGACACTATGTACATTCCCCTATAAACCCACAAACTCAGGAAAACTCGGACGAGTGACTCTAAATTTTACGAAAATGAAAAGAAGACGAAAGAGGTAGTTCTAAGTTAATGTCGTTAGCTTGACGGTGGTGTAGTCTTACTGAGGCACGGGATCATGAAGGTCCATGCGGCCTTCTTTAGTGTCGAAATGGTTGCTAAGGTAAACCTTCAATCGTTGTCCATTTACCTTGAACTCCTCCTTAGTGTCATCGTTACGGATTTGGACGGCTCCATGAGGTGATACGGTGACAATGGTGTAGGGTCCAGTCCATCGCGATTTGAGTTTTCCTGGGAAAAGTTTAAGACGAGAGTTATAGAGAAGTACCTATTGGCCCGCAGAGAACTCGCGGTGCAGTATCTTTTTATCATGTCACCTCTTGGTCTTCTCTTTGTAAAGCTTGGCATTTTCATATGCTCCTTGTCAAAATTCTTCGAGTTTTTCAAGCTGCAATAAGCGTCTTTCTCCGGCTTTGTCGAGGTTTAGATTTAGTCGGCGGAGTGACCAGTATGCCTTGTATTCAAGCTCGACTGGTAGATGACATGCCTTCCCATAAACCAGTTAGTATGGTGACATTCTGATAGGGGTCTTGTAGGCTGTCCGGTAGGCCCATAGTGCATCATCCAGCTTGTTGGACCAGTCCTTCCGCGATGGGTTTACCGTAACTTCCAAGATTCTCTTGATTTTGCGATTTGACACCTCGACTTGACCACTAGTTTGAGGATGATAGGCCGTAGCGATCTTGTGAATGACTCTGTACTTTGTTAGTGCATTGGCGAGCAAATTATTGCGGAAGTGCTTCCCTCCGTCGCTGATAAGGATCCTGGGAGTTCCAAAATGACTAAAAATATTTTTTTGCAAGAATTTAGTGACTACCTTTGCATCATTTGTCAGGAGAGCCACCGCTTCCACCCATTTGGAAACGTAGTCCACTGCGAGGAGTATGTAGAGGTTTCAGTCGATGGTGGGAATGGTCCCATGAAGTCGATTCCCCATACGTCAAATATTTCTACCTCCATGATTCTGTGCTGGGGCATCTCATGACGACGGGATATGTTTCCTGTCTGTTGGCAGCGGTCACATTTCTTCACGAACTCCATGGCATCCTTGAACAGAGAGGGCCAGTAAAAACTGCTTTGAAGAACTTTGGCAGTAGTGCGCGCACCAGCAAAATGGCCTCCATAAGGTGAGTTGTGGCAGTGATGGAGGATGACTTCTTACTCCTCCTGAGGTACACACCGGCGTAGTAGTTGATCTTTTCCTTGTTTGAACAAGTACGGTTCGTCCCATACATAAAACCTGACATCATGTAAAAATCTTTTCTTCTGTTCGGAAGAAAGGTTAGGGGGTATGATGTTGCTAACAAGGTAATTAACAAAATCAGCATACCAAGGCACAGATATGACATCTAGCGCGTATAATTATTCGTCCGGGAAAGATTCATTAATAGGAGAGAAAGATGTTACCAATAGGTTCTGAAGGCGCGAAAGATGATCAGCCACTGGGTTGTCCGCTCCCTTTCGATCACATATTTTGATGTTGAACTCTAGAAGAAGGAAGATCTATCTGATGAGCCTGGGCTTAGCATCCTTCTTAGTGAAGAGGTAGCGTATAGCTGCATGGTCTGTGTATACCGTCACTTTGCTTCAGAACAGGTATGAACGGAATTTATCAAGGGAGAAGATTACTGCTAGAAATTCTTTCTCCGTCATGGCATAATTGACTTGAGCAGTGTCTAATGTGCGACTGGCATAGTAAATTGCATGAAATCCTGTGGTCTTTCTCTGACCGAGTACAGTGCCAACTACGTAGTCACTTGCATCACACATGATCTCAAATGGTAGATCCCAATTGGGTGCTGTAATGATCGGTGCGGAGACAAGTGCTTCCTTAAGATGCTTAAAGGCTGACTTGCATTCTTCATTGAAGATAAAAGGAACCTCCTTCTCAAGTATTTTGCATAGCAGCTTTGTGATTTTTGAGAAGTCCTTGATGAACCACCTGTAAAACCCAGCATGGCCTAGGAAGCTCCGTACTCCCTTTACAGATAGTGGAGAGGGAAGCTTGTCGATGACTTCCAGTTTGGCTTTGTCAACTTCTAGGCCGTCACTTGATATTTTGTGGCCAAGGACCACTCCTTCAGTAACCATAAAGTGACATTTTTTCCAGTTGAGCACCAGATTAGTCTCCTTGCAGCGTTTTAAAACCTGTCCCAAATGCAGAAGGCATCCCTTAAATGAATCTCTGAAAACTGAGAAATCATCCATAAAGATCTCGATATGACGCTCAACCATATCAGAAAAAATTGCCATCATACACCGCTGAAAGGTGGCAGGTGTATTACAGAGTCCAAACAGCATTCGGCGAAAAGCGAAAGTACCATAGGGGCAGGTGAAGGTAGTCTTTTCTTGATCTTCCGGTGCAATAGGAATTTGAAGATAACCAGAGTAACCATCTAAAAAGCAGTAGTAAGCATGACCTGCTAGTCTATCTAACATCTGATCAATAAGTGGCAGAGGGAAGTGATCCTTTCGGGTAGCTTTGTTCAGCTTCCGAAAATCAATACAGACCCGATGTCCCACCACTACTCGTGTAGGGATAAGCTCATTGTTTTCATTGGGAACAACTGTAATACATCCTTTCTTTGGGACGCACTAAGTAGGGCTTACCCACTTAGAATCTGAAATTGGGTAGATAATGCCAGCATCAAGCCATTTGATTACTTCCTTCCGGACCTCCTCCTTCAACTTTGGGTTGAGTCTTCGCTGTGCTTCCACTGATGGTGTGAAGTCCTCCTCCAAAATGATCTTATGTTGGCAAGAGATGGACTTATGCCTTTCACATCGCCAAGTGTCCATTCCAATGCTTCTTTGTGCCTTGAAATCATGTTGATGAGCTGTTCTTCTTGCTCATGCATCAATGATGCAGAGATGATTACAGGAAGCTTGTTACCTTCACACAGATAGGCGTACTTCAGATGCCCTGGTAGTGGCTTGAGGTCCAATTCAGGTGGTGTGAGAATAGATGCTTGCAACTTGACTCTGGGTGTGCTGTCCAGCTCTAGTAATTCTGCTATATGCAACCATGATACTTGCTCTATTACTTCAGAATCCAGCACTCCTTCCAAGTTGCTTTTGGTGGAGGCCTCTAAACTGCTCACAATCTCGTCTATCATGTCGATCATTTAACAGTCATCATCGACAGACGAATACCTGGCTGCGTCGAAGACATTAAACACGACTTCATCATCGCAAACTTTGAATTGTAGCTCTCCCTTTTCCACATCAATACTTGTTTGTCCTGTCGCAAGGAACGATCGACCTAGGAGGAGCGGCACATCACAATCTTCTTCCATTTCCATAACAATGAAATCCATCGGAAAGATTAACGTATCAACCTTCACAAGCACATTTTCGATGATCCCCTTTGGCCTAGCCACTATCTATCTGCAAGCTGGAGAACTATGGATGTAGACTTCATATCTCCCAATCCAAGCTTTTGGAATATAGAGTACGACATGAGGTTTATGCTGGAGCCTAGATCAATAAGCACTTTCTTGAAAATCTGATCGCTAATGGTGCAAGGTATGGTGAAACTGCCGGGATCCTTTATCTTCTGAGGAAGATCCTGGCTTAGAACTGTACTGCATCCCCTAGTCAAAGGTATAACCTCGAAGTCCTCTATGCTCTTTTTCTTCAAAATGAACTCTTTAATCCACTTTCTGTATGTAGGCATCTGCTCAAATGCATCGAGCAGTGGAATGTTGATGTGGAGGTTCTTGAATAACTCCAGGAACTTCTGATAGCTAGGATGAGAAGCTTGTTTGTTAACTCTTTGAGGGAATGATGGAGGAGGGTATCTTCTCTCTTGCACTGGCTTGACAGTTTCTTTGGTAGACTTGTCCTTCCCCACTACTGTAGGATTCACCCGAAGTTCTTCTTCCTCACTCACTGGTTTCCCAGATAGTTTCGATATTGGACTTACGATGTTCTTCCCCAAATCTAGCCCACTTCTGGTTGTGATTGTCTTACAGTGTTCTTGCTGGGTAGGGGGGTTTCTGTGTTGTTTGGAAGTGTTCCCGGTTGCATTGCCTTCAATTGAAGTGCAAGCTGACCTATTTGAATCTCCAGATTTCTGATCGTGGCCTCATGACTGAGAACTTGCTTCCTCAACTCGTCTTCATTCCTCCGATCTTGTTGAGGTGGTGGCTGTTTTTGCCACTTTTGGTGGTAATTCTGAGGTTGTTGTGGCTGAGGGCCTTGAGCACTGTTAGCAGCCATAGGAATGTTGGGTTGCTGAGGTACCTGCTGACCTGCATTATTTCTCCATAAAAAGTTTGGGTGGTTTCTCCAACCTGGGTTATACGTGGCAGAATACGGATCATTGTTCTTGTTATTATTACCCACATAATTCACAGATTCGATTAGCAAAGAACAATTATCAGTAACATGAGGTCCAGTACAGATCTCGCAAACCTGAGCAGGTGTGGGGGTTGGTGCATATGAGGCTTGGATTAGCTGTGTGAGAGTTGCCACCTGTGCCTTGAGTGCAGTGATCTCACTGTTGTCCTGTACGCTGGCCACTTTTTTTCTTTCCACCCTATCTCCCCACTCATGATTGTTGGTGGTCCTGGCTTCAATGATGCGGAAGCCTTCAGTTTCTTCCTTCTCCATCAAATCACCTTCAGCTGCTGCATCTAAGCTAGTTCAAACTTGTGATTCACACCCGTTGTAAAAAGTTTGGATGAGCATCCATTCTGGAATCAGGTGGTGTGGACAGTCACGAAGTAGCTTCTTGTAGCAACGCCATACTTCATGTAGAGACTCTCCACCCTGTTGCTTGAACTGCGAAATTTTGTTGCGTAGTTGAGTGGTCTTGCCTGGTGGGTAGTATTTCTCTAGGAATTTGTCTGCAAGCTCGTCCCATGTGGTAAAAGTGCCTGCAGGGAATCCGTCAACCCATTCTCTAGCATCATCCTTTAAACTATGCTTGAATAGTCACAACTTGAGTACATCTGCTGAGACTCCATTGTATTTGACTGTCGAGCAATGATCTTTAAAGGTTTGGATGTGCTTCGCAGGGTTTTCTGAAGGATTACCCCAAACTGATCTTCACGAACCTGATTAATAAGGCCAGACTTGATCTTAAAGTTATTAGCCTCTACAGCTAGGTATCCGATACTGGGTCGAAGGTCAGCCAGCCTAAGGTGCGTCTCCCTTCTCCTGTTATTGTTCGTGGAAACATTAATTACCCGGTTCTGATCTGTCATCTCTTCTTTGTGTTGGTCCCTTAGTCTCGAGCGAAAGGTTCGTTCAATTTCAGGGTCGTACTCAAGAAGGGGTTGATTGTTAGAACGGGTGTGTGGCATACACCTTCTGCGCCTTCACTCACTGCAAAACTCAACGGAGAGTATCATGCGTAGTGAGGAACAATAAGGGTGCAAAAAGCTGAGTCTCAAAATCGTGAAAACTGTATCTAATATAAAAGACAGATTGATTAAATTTATCCCCAGCAACGGCGCCAAAAACTTGATGCGATAAATATCGAGTTTAAAATAGTGCAAGAGAACACGATCGCTCAAGTAATAGAATGATAAGTAAGATCGTCTCCACAGAGACAGATGGATCAATTCTCTAAGTACTGGATTATGATTTTGCAACTTTAATCTAAGCAATTCAATTCGAATGATTGGATTATGATTAATTACTAAGAAATGCCAAACAAACCTAGGGTTGTCAATCCTAAATTTGCTCAACGATCAACTAACTTAACAAACAAAAGAACGAGAACGTGATCTATGTTACGTACTAAGTTCGTCACTCTTAACACGCGAACACTCGACATGAATTAGCCAAGCAATTAATGATCAAGAAGATGAATGAAAAGACAACACCTGACCACGAGTTATGAAAATAACTCGTTGATTGATTAATCCGAGTCGCCGATCACAATTCTCCAAATTGAAAGCAAAAAGGAACTAGGGTTGATCTCTTGTGTGAAAACGTTCAAGAGTCCTCTTAACCTAAAGTTCAAGGCCTCTTAACCTAAAGTTCAAGGCCTTATATAGGCCTACATAAAACAAAACCTAAAAGAGAAGTCCTAAATTGACTAAACAGGTCCTCCAGGATTTCCTGGGCAATCTAGCGGGTCGCTGGAAATCTTCTGCTCAAACCCAGCGGATCGCTGGCTTTTCCAGCGGGTCGCTGGAAGTTAATAGCTCGCCATCTTCGCTCCCGACTCTTCAATTCTTCAGACCTTTCTATCCGCCATCGCACCACGCTTCACTACTTCGTCAATCTTCATGGAAACACCTACAAAACCACCAAGTATCGACAGATTTCCCGCTCCTCAACATAAACACAAAATGCATAAAAACATACTCGACATACGATGAAATGAGAATAAAGCGTGGACAAAATATGCACAAAACATAGGTAGATGTGTGTCCGTTTACACGCACATCAAACAACATGGATGGGCTTGTCAAGTTTCTGGAAGAAATTTAGCAAAATAAGCTTGAATTTTATGTTCTATTCAATTGCAAATCGTTTGAGGACCAATAGACCAGTTTTAAATAATTAGTTTTTGGAATTCCAGAAACTATATCGAATTCAATAAGAAGTTAATTTGATAAGATTTGGTGTGTCGAGGAGGAGGAAATGAGTTAATTTTTCGGGTTTATTACTTTTCTAGGATTACTTCAAGCCATAATGGTTCTTCAAAGTTGATGAGTTTTTTTAGTTTATCGTGATTGATTTTTATTATGGAAAATTATAGATTGATCTGAAGTTTTGCAAGTCAATGCGGACATAACACTCAAGTATAAGCATAAACGTACATTGTGCAAGTAATATTGTTATTTATGCCATGTCCATGGAGAATTAGCTATGCTAGCTCGAGGAGATGGTCAAATTTCAAATTTTAACTAGTTTCAAACTCATGTTTAAGAACACATTTTAATTTGACACCCAACAAACATATAAATTTGACAACCAACAAAATTTTATAAAAGATCTTTGTGGTTTAGTAATCTACAATTTGGTGCTTTATCGTCTCAGATCTTTGTGGTTTTAATTTTCCTAACTAGAAATCAAAGGTTGTATATCACTAAGAACTAAATGATAACTCATAATCTCATTACTTTAAATATCGTATCCCATGTCAAATGACAGTTGTCAAATATATAAAATCTCTGCACTTGGTCGCAAAAGACGCCTCAAAATATGAAGCCTTTTAAATTATATCGGTTACAGTTTCTTTACCTTTTACCTGCAACAACTAATAAGTTCCCTTAATTACATGTCATTCATCAGTTGCCTTGCCTTGTTCAGCTCATCCTTGAGCGATCGAATCCTGTAGCCCTGATATCGTTGTCCCCCGATAGATATTTTACCACTCACGGTGGACAACACATATTGTAGGAAAGCCATAGCAAGTTCATTTGAGTGATTTCTTTTTTAGAGTCTTCCTTGTGTTCGTAGTTGTTGATTTGAGTTTGGGTCGATTAAGATAATCTCTAAGGTGATAGTGCTTGGACGTTAATTTATTTTGGTCAGATATAATCGAGTTTGTTTGGGTACTCTCATAATAAAGCAACCTACTTAACTCAGGTCTCAAGTTAGTTTAGGTAACTCAGTTCAAGTCAAGAGTAACTCTCACATGTCAGGTCATACACTTGTTCGAAAGACTACCTAATTCTTCTTCGAGGAGTATATCTCCATTTCTTGTTTAGCACTACCTAATTCTTCTTCGAGGAGGCTCAAAATTAGGCTTCAAATTTTAATCCTAGTTTTCTCATTTAGTACTATTGGACATTGGTGAATTACCCATATATCTTAACTCCAATTTTATTTTGAGATAATTTTTTTAACTAAAGGAAACTAAGAAATTGACCTACAACTTTCTAATTGGTGATATCTTAGCTTAATAGTAAAATGAGCATATCCGGTGACTTGAGATTCAAAATAAGACAATTCAAATTGTTATGAAACGCCAAGACATATAACTACAACCATGTTGTTTATGGTTTTCTATAATTCAGAGTAAAAGGGGTCTAAAGCCATTGCCAACTATACCTAGGCAAGTTGTCGCGGGTTTGCATCCCTTAGATTATCCCAGGTTGGTAAAATAAGCGTAACTTGAGACTCTAATCTCGGATCGAAAATATTAAAGTTACAATATAGAACCAAGACATAAATCTGTAATTTTGTAGTTTATAATTTTTTCTAATTTAGAGCAAAAGAATATTAAAAGTCTAGTTTAGTCATTCCAAGTTGGATCGAGTAATCATCGCAGGTTGTGACTCCCCTTGGCCGATCGCTGGTTGTATTCATTTGCAACTCTTGTTTACCTCAAATCATTGCAGGGTAACTTACTCGAAGCATTGCAAACTTTGTCAAAGGGGTTTTATGACCCCAAACCTTCACAGGTTACGTCGAGGGGCTGAGAAGACCCAAATCGTCGTGAAATATGAAGGCGGAGATTGTCGTGAGATTATGGTGCTTGTGTCATCGCACCATACGGTAAGTAGTTGTCTTTATCATTTCACCAAAAAAAAAAGTAGTTGTCTTTATCAATCTGATGTTTCTTTTGATAGAAGTACGATGATTTGGAATCATTTTGTTAAATTTTGATAAAATTTTGTGTGAGAAGCAGAACTCAACTATAAGACTACCTACAGTTGTCACAAAATAATCTAACTAAGCCAAACATTTTTATGTTAGTCGTTGAGGTTTATGAACTTATTAGAGATTATTTCAGTCAAGGCAAGTGTGGGACACTTTCTCCGTAAGAGGATATTGTCTCGTATAATTTCATGCGTACGGTCAGGCTCAATGCAATATAAAGCACCCAAGTGCCCGCTCTTGAGCCCGACCATATGCCCACAGCATTGCTCATGCCTGTACATGTACTCGTGCTTGTGCTCGGATGGTGCGAACCAAGTGTTGGACACTTTCTCTGTTAGAGGATATTGTCTCGTATATTTTCATGCATACGGTCAGGCTTGATGCACTATAAAGCACCCAAGTGCCTGCTCCTGAGCCCGACCGTATGCCCACAGCATTGCTCATGCCTGTACATGTACTCCTGCTTGTGCTCGGATGGTGCTTTGCACCATCCTCATAACTAGCAACAAGTCAACCTGGGAGTGGTTAACTAAGTGGATAGCTAAGGATGTCACTTCCTTATAAACAAGGAAAAACTCATTGCCAAAACTAATGTGGTACACACCTTCTTACACTTCCAAATTAACGAATTCTAATAATTCACGAATTCATTGCTAAAACTCATTGCTTTTGGGCTTTGGTCTTTTGGACTCATTCACGAATTCTAATAATTCTCCATATGAATGATGTTCAATGCATACTGATTCTAATAAAAAAATTGATAAGTTTCTATTGCCCTGAGATAGGTATCTTGCCACTTGAAACTTCTCTACTAATATATTAACAAATTTACTTGATACTCGATATACGAATCATTAAAAGTGTATTGGAGAAATTAAAAGTGTAATACTTAACCTTACTACACCACTGTAGGCTAACACTCTGGCAACTTCTGAGAACGAGATAGGTTCCAAGTGATTAACTAAACTCTCTATAACTTAGTTGTCTCATTGAACCAAGTTTATGGTATTTCCACTCATTATGGTTGAATTACCGCTATGGATGTTCTTTAGTGTGTGAATTTTAATCACATTCCCCTAACTGTGATGTACATTTGATCTCTATTGATTTCTTTCATAAAAGGATCAGCTAAGATGTCCTTGGACTATACGTAATTAATGGTGATCACCCTATTAGAGATCAATTGTCTAGTAATATTGTGTCTTCTACAGATGTATCGAGACTTTTCATTATACATCATACTTTGTGCCTTTCCTATTACAGACATGCTATCACAATATATCAATAAGGAAGGCATAGTTTTGCTCTAGCATAGAATATCCTCTATAAAGTTTTTGAGCTATTAAGCTTCTTCTCTAGCTTTGTCTAGTGGTATAAACTCTGACTTCATTATGGATCGAGCTAGGCACGTTTGTTTAGAGGTCCACTCATCAATTTGCAGTTCTTTGTGTCTGATATCCAATTTGCATCATTGTATTCTATTAATATAGCTTGATATTTAGCATAATGTATACCATGGTTTATGGTATGCTTTAAGTACCATTGAACTCTTTCGAGAGCTAGCCAATGATCTTTTCCTGGATTACTTGTGAGTTTGTTAAGCTTACTAACTGAGTACACAATATTACTTGTGATCTTTTTGCATACTTTAGTTGAGATACTAGGTCTCCTTGATTCCTGGCTAAGTGTAGATTTAAATCTACTGGAGTCTTAACCGAGATTTGTTAAAAGCTTCAAATTTCTTGAGCACACTTTTCACATTATAAGATTGTATCAAGATAATTTTGTCAACTTTCCTAGAGATTTTATCTTTATTATGATGTCTACCAAACCCATAGGGGCCGAACCTCTTCTGTTGTAGCTTGCCTCCTAGGTTCAAAGGCATCCTCTCCTTCTTGAAATACACCATTACCTCCTCTCCCAGTTGAAAGATTTGCACCCTTCTCTTCTCATCCACTCGTGCCATTTCCTTGGCATAGGTTGTGGCCAACCTCTTTCGTACCACTTCTAGCACTTGTTGTGCATGCTCAGTAAAAGTTACAGTTGTTGCATTTGCTCTTAGAGACTTGCGAATGCTGGAAATGTCAACAATATGGTTAGGAGCCTTCGTATAAACCTATGAAAAAGGAGACTCTCCTATGGAACAATGTACGACTCCATTGTATGTAAACTCTGTGATGGGAATTGCAAGGTCCCATTGTCTCTTCTTCTTGTGGCACAAGCTCCTCAACATGCTCCCAAGTGTACGATTGGTTGCCTCAGTTTGCCCGTTAGTTTGAGGATGAGCCGTAGTACTAAATTGCAATACTTCGAACATCTTCCACAAGGTTTGCCAAAATCTTGTGAGAAACTTAGTGTCACGTTCTAAGGTGATGGTGCAAGGAACTCCATGCAAGCATACCACCTCCTTAAACCACCTCCTTGAAAAACAATCTTACCACCCCTTATACGTCGGTTGTCTTGCAACAAGGAATAAAATGAGACATCTTTGATAACCTGTCAACCACAACAAAGATTGAATCAAAACCATGCAAGATGCGAGGTAGTCCAAGCACGAAATACTTGTTGAGGTCTTCCCAAATTTTCTTCAGGATTGGAAGATGAGTATACACCCATGTGTTCTAAACGTGCCCTTTAGTTTCTTGGCACGTACAGTAGTGCCTCACTATCCTCTCAACTTCCTAACTTATTTGATGCCAATAAAACCTTGAAGCCAAGACTGAGAGAGTTTTATCATGTCCCAAATGCACAGAAAATCCTCCTTCATGCATCTCCCATACCAAATGCTCACAAAGAGAGGTCTTAGGCATACATAGCTGGTTGCCTTTTATTAAGTACCCATCATGCACATGATAATCTTTTACTCCTTTCCCTCCTTGCACTTTTGCCAAATTGCACCAAAATCTTTATTTTTCTTGTACAACTCTCAGATGGAATCAAAAGTAGTGATTTTTGCCTTTCGCTTAGTGAGTGAGACAACCCTTTGGCTTAGGGCATCGGCAACCATGTTTGAGGTTCCACTCTTATGTGTTATCTTGAATAGAAAATGTTGCAAATAAGTAGACCACCTAGCATACATGTGGCTAGATAGCTTAGCTTGATCATTTAGGAACTTCAAGGCCCTATGATCTGTATATAAGACAAATTTCTTACCTTCCAAGTAATGCTCCCATGTTTTTAATGCCCGAAACACTGTATATAACTCTTTCTCATACATGCTCTAAGTCTGCTTATGTTCACTGAGCTTCTCAATAAAGTAAGCAATTGGTCTTTTTTCTTGCGTTTGAACATCTACCTCAAATAGCTTACTAAAGTTAGGAAGAGCTAACACTGGTACAAAGCTCAAGTGCTCTTTCAAAGCAACAAATGCCTTATTTACTTCCTCACTCCAATCAAAAGGCACTCCCTTCTTCAACAAGGACGTCATGGGGTTAGTAATCAAACTAAATCCATGGATGAAATGTCTATTAGAATGAAGCCATGTCGAGGAAACTTCTTACTTGTGTAATACTCTTTAGCTAAGGCCAAGCTCAAATTGCTTCCACTTTCTTTTGATCAGCTCGCACAGCTTCTTTTCCCACGTTGAAACCCAAAAATAGCGACCCCTCTTGCCAAAAGGTGTACTTTTTAAGGTTTGCAAAAAGCTCATTCTTCCTTAAAGTGGCAAGCACTTCACGCAGGTATTAGACATTTTCGTCTTTAGACTTGCTTTACATCAAGATATCATCAAAGTAGACCACCACATTTTTGTATAACTTGATGCATCAACCTCATAAATATACAAGGTGCATTTGTGAGGACAAAAGGCATTACCATCCACCAAAAAATAGCCATTTTTAGTCTTAAAGGCTGTCTTCCATTCATACCAGTCCTTATTCTAATCTAATAGTACCCATTCTTTAAATCTATCTTCAAAAAAATCACGGAACCACTCAAATTATCTAACATGTCATTAAGTCTAGGGATCAAAAATTTGTACCCCACTATGATCTTGTTGATGGTCCTATTATTGATGCACATCCTCTATGAGCCATCCTTCTTGGACACGAGCAAGGCAAGAACTCCACACAAACTCAAACTCTCATGTATTGATCCACACTCCAGCAAGTCTTGCACTTGTTCTTTAAGAACTTGGTGCTCCTTTGGACTCATCTTGTAATGCAGTAAATTCGGGAGAGTGGCACTAAGGATAAGGTCAATGTGATACTAGATTTTGGGCATAGGAGGGAGTCTCTTTGGCAGCTCTAAAAGAAAAATATCTACAAAGTCTTGTAGGAGGACTTTAACTTCTTGTGGATGCTCCTTCACGTCTCTTAAATCTTGCTCAAGGTTGTTGTCCACTACAAGGACATGACACGATCCTATTTCCTTTAAAGAACATTGGAACTCCTTCACCATGGTCACAAGAGTCACCATTTGCACGAGATTATTCCCTTTCTTACCAACATTCTTTGGTTTTCTTAGAAGCAAAGTAAACCATTGGCCATTCTTCATGATGCCGTACATATTTTCTTCTCCATATGCGCAGCCTTGTTGTCATATTCCCATGGCCTCCCAAGAAAGATGTTGCATGCGTCTATGCAAATCACATCACATGTAACCACATCATCAAATTGCTTGATTAAGATAGGCACTTGACAACGAGCCTCAAACTTTATGCTTCCTCCTGATTGTACCCATCCAATGGAATAAGGAGCAGGGTGCAGAGTGCTCTTTAGGCCAAGCTTCTCCACTATGCTAGTGCTTATAAAGTTCTCCTAGATCCCTCCATCGATTATAATATCACAAATATCCTTTCCTACATGACACTTTATACAAAAAAGGTTATGACGTTGAGTTGCATCCTTTTTTCAACAGTTAAGGCCAATTTATGCATCATGCCATAATATTCCTCATCATTGTTGGATCTTTCTTATGAGTCTTCCTCACTCTCCTCAATAAGTGCACAAATGAGCGCATCTTCTTGCTCGTCCTTCTCATAAAGTTGAGTGTATTTCCTACAAGGATACTCGCTCGACTTGTGTCTAACTCATTGCACTTGAAGTACTTGATTCTCAAAGAACTCTCAGTAATCTCCTTACCCTTTCTTTGAGGTTGTTCAACAATAAAAGGGGCAGGTCTGGCTCAAGGAATAGCTCTTGTGTCCCCAGCTAGCATGGGATTCTTCTTCAATCTGTGATTAACATTAGATTTCTAGCATAGGGTATAACGGTTAGCAACCATTTGCTTCTTCTTCAAGGCAGCTCCAATCTTTTGCGCCTTGTTGCACACGTCTTAAAAATACAAGAATGTATCAAACGCTATTTGACTCTTAACTTTGTAGTTTAAACTGTCAATAAATCTCGCAATCATCTGATCCTCAAGTTCTTCCACATCATTTTAGGCAGCCAACCTCATGAACTCCGCCATATATTTATCAATAGACTTGTTACCTTGTGTGCACAACAAGAATTGGGAGAATAAGGCTTGATGATAATCCATGGCAAAAATCTTTCTCTCAAAGCTTGCTCCATAGTTGGCCAATCTCAAATGGGAAGATCACCCCTCCTTTGGCGAGATTCTTGCTCTTTACACCACTAAACCCTAGTGCCAGATTACAACTTAAAGGCGACATAATTTACCTTCTATTCTTCAGTGAGCTCAATGCAATTAAAATGTTATCTACGAAGTTGATCTAATTTAGAAAAGCCTCCATATCCACATCACCGTAGAACTTTTTTATATTCATCTTGAATGGTCTATCAACATGTCTAAAATACTCTTTACCCCATTCCTCACCTCACTTTGCTTCTCTTCTAGGACCACAGCCTGTATCAATTTGCCCTTGCCCTCTAGCACCACATCCTCCTCCCCCCTCTTACTTTAGGCTCATAATCGAGTTCATCATCCCCAACTCCAAGTGGATTGTTTTGCTTCTCCACAGGGGGTTATTGTTGTACCATGGGTTGCACATTATTGTTTCTTAACTGAGTCACCAAGATGCTTGTTAGTTTCTGCATTAGCCATAGAGCTTGGCTTTTGGTGGAGTTTGGTGGTTTAAAGAAGTACTAATCTAGGGATCACGTAGCCTTGTGGATCAGCTCTTTGATGGACTATGGATCGTATCTCAAGGAATAGGGAATCACTCACTCTTAATGTAAAAACTGAGATGGATCTAACTCTTTCTCTGATACCACTGAATGCAGCAGAGCAGAAGGATTCAGACTCATTGTGAATTTGGTACAAATAACAATGTAAACATAATCAATAATCACCAATTTCCATAGGGTGATTAAGGTTTACTTTATAAGAAAGCGGCCAATCAGGGCAGGAAAAGATCAAACACAAGCATAACTGTGCTAACAACTTGCATACAGCAAAAGATTTCAAATTCAATGTGTTACTTTCATTCATTTTTGCTCTATTTGAAAGAGCTGGATTTAAGGCGAGATTAAAGCCCTTGCTTGGCTGTTACAATCTGTCCGCTTCCCTCTTAATACATTCGTCCATAATTGGACATACTTAATACATGCTATAACTTCCAACATTAACTCTCCCATTATTTAGTTGCATCGCCCCTCCTTGCAACAAATGACATGTTCATATTTAAAGAAAAAAAATAAGGACAAACAACTACGTGATTATTCTTCTTCGCACCATACAAATCATGTCCTATGCGTGCACACATAACTTTGGTCCTATGGCACCTATTCTCACCTACTTAGGCTTAGGTACTTCAAGTTATTCCATGCATATCTCTTCTTTCATTTTTCCATTTAGGAAAGCTATTTTTATACTCATCTGGTAGATCTCGAGATTATAGAGAGCCATAATTGCTATGAGCACTCTAATTATTGTAATTCTTGTGATCGGTGAATATGTGTCAAAATAATCATATTCTTTTTTTTCTGTTTGAACCCCTTAGCTACTAATCAAGCTTTATAATTATTAATTGATTCATTAGCTTTGTATTTCCTTTTTAGGATCTGCCTACATCCCAAATGTTTGTAAACTGTTGGGAGATCTTCAATTTCTTATGTTTGGTTTAGCATAATGGATTCTATCTTATTATTGATAGCTTCTTTCAAGAGAAGAACATATAGAGTAAACAATACCTTTTGGATTATTCTCTGTTCATCTTCCAATGCATAAATTAGAAAATTTGAATCAATAAACTTGGTTACTTTTTTTGTTTTTACTACGTCTAGGTTCATTATCTTCCTGATTTGACCCTTGCATAATCTTATGAATTTTTTGTTAAGTGTTCCTTCTTTTCTTTCCTTATTAGGAAAGATATACTGAAAGAACATTGCATGCCTTAATTCTATGACCATTTTCCTGTTTATTTTAGGGTTTTTAGATTTATGCACCAAAAATAGATAAGCACTACTATTTTTATGCATATCCGATAAAGATAAAATCTATGGTCTTGTGTCCTATCCTCACCTACTGAGGTTTAGGTACTTTGACCTTTGCTACGCACCCACACATTTTAAGGTAACTATAGGAAGGTTTCATTTTTTTCATAGTTTCTATGGGATTTTTTTCTTTTTCTTGTGTGATAACTTGTTTAGAATGTGGTTGGCCGAGAGCAAGAATTCTCCCCACATGTTCTGAGGTAAGCCCAAATTGATCAATATAGTATTTATCATCTCTATAAGAGTTTGATTCTTATATTTGGCTATAACCATTCGATTGAGGTGAGTATGGAGTTGTTGTGTAATGAATATATCATGTTCTTAACGAAGCTACATATTCTCCCCCTCGACTAATATGGATTATTTTGATCTTATCGCTAAGTTGATTTTCAACCTCATTCTTATATCGAGAGCTTCATCTTTACCTTTTAAAAGATTTAGATAGCAAAATATCGTACAATCATTGATAAATGGATTAAGTATTTCTTTCCACATTTAGTTTGCATATATTTCATATCGTAAATATCTGTATGAATTAACTTTAAAGGCAAGTAATTTTTTCTACCGAATGGAAAGGTGCTTTGGTCATTTTAGTCTCCACACATACTTTACATTTATCTGTTGGGTTGAATTCTAGATTTGGTAATAAATTTAAACTTACTAACTTTTTTAGCAAGTTCTTATTTATGGGTCATAAGCTACTATGCCATAAGTTAGAATACTCGGCCAAGTAAGAAGATGCATTAACTTTATTTTTACCATAAAAGGTGCGATGTAAGGTGATTATATTCATCTTAAATAGTCCCTTCTCTAGACAACTCTTTCTTATAAATTGACCCACTTTGGTCAGTACAAACTTATCAACCTTAAATACAAGCTTAAGATCAACTTTGCTTAACAGTGAGCCAAAAACTAATTTTTTACAAATGTCCGAGACATAAAACACTTCCTTGAGGGTAAGCTCCTTGCCCAGGTCAGTATTAGGACCACCTTACCCAAATTAAAGATCTTGAAAGTTGCAGAATTTCCCATGATCAGCTTTCAGCCAGTGATTGGGATATAGCTCGAGAAAATCTCCTTGTCTGAGTAGACTTAGTGTATTACCCTTGTTTCTATGAACCACTCTATCGGATTATCTACCAGGTTGGCTTCAAATATTACGGTTGATAGATTTATCTAAGATAATTCTTTAGCTATGTTGGTCTTTCTTTGATCGTCCTTCTTTGGTAGACGATTATCCTTAGCCATGTAGCTGGGATTATTGTAGTTGTAGTAGTTATCCTTGATCTTCTTATTCTTTTTTTTTCTTGGGCTCTTACTTCTCCTACTTGTCCCCGGACTTCTTTCTCTTCTTACCATATTTTTCCTTGATGAGGTGCACTTTGTTTTCAGAGTGGGCCTTCCGTTGCTTGACTTCAGAGTTTTGGTTGTCTTTTTTGATCTTGAGTCTTACGATCAAGTCTTCGAGGCATATCCTTCCTCTTATACTTGAGGTAGTTTTTGAAGTCCTTATAGAGCGAGGGCAGCTTCTCGATCATTGCAACTACCTCAAAGAACTCACTGAGTTGTATCCCTTAAACTTTGAAGGATTAGTTGTAACTCTTGTACTTGGTTGATGACCTTTTATGAGTCTACCATCTTGAAGTCAAAGAATCGTTTGATGATGAATTTGTTTACTTGTTCTCAAGTGAACTCCACAGCTCCTTAGTAGTTTTGGCTACTGCATAAATGTTGTAGAGAGTGTCATCTAGTCCATTCAGGATATAAGGATTACACGGGAAGTCGCCATGATGCCATGCATCGAGAGCGTTGATCTTTTATTGATCTATCTCATCCTCCGCTACCTTCAGTGCATCTTCCTTGAGGAATCATACCAAGTTCAAAGTCATTGGGTAGAACAACATCTTTTATTACCACCTCTTGAACTCAGTTCTGTTGAACTTTGCTCATCTTTTAGCATTAATAGTGCCCATTCTTGTGCTCGTACTCAGCCAATACTTTGCATTATCCTCGCAGCTGGCAATGAGTGAACCTAGAGTGGCCAACTAAGTGGATAGCTAAGGCTGTCAATTCCTTATAAACAATGAAGAACTCCTTGTCAAAACTGATGTGGTACACACCTATCTTACACTTCTAAATTAAATTTTAGCTTTTGGCCCTCGAGCTTTTGGGCTCATTCACAAATTTTAACATTTTATACCACAATGATGGTTTATAGATAACAATTTCTTTAAATAAATAATTAATTTTTTTCATTCACATATCTTATGTGGCATGTTTATCAATCGAATAAAATCTTTCCACGCCACATAATTAAAAACTACAAAATAATAGTATATCGAAACATGAAATAAAAAGTACTAGTAGACTTAAATATTAATTAAATCATAAACTATGTACTTGATCCCCTTCGCATTTTAAAAACGTCAACTAGTTCAATTAAATCAACATTTTTAGAAAGTGGTTGCGGTAATATGTCTCCATCCTTGTGTGTTTTTTTGAACAACCCCGTGTTACCACCACATGTAACACTACCCGCATTCGTGATTCTGCTATAGTACCGTGACTCTGTTCCACGTCAGCGATGTACCTATTTTTAGTTTTTAGTTCACTGTCGTGACCTTGTTACGGTGCTATGACCCTATTCCACGTTAGCTTTTTTTCAGCTCAGTTTTTTTTTAAATTTAGCTAATTGTACTAAGCTCGAATTAGAATCGAATAAATCAAAAAATACTAAATTTGTTGAATTGCAAAAATGATTTATTTTGCAAATTAAAGATATTTTATTAATAATTGTAAATTACATAAATCTATTAAACCATTTATTTTTTATACAGTTCTGACAATAAAAAAATGATTAATCTCTTCCTCGTCTGGAGATAACTTTTTTCCTCGAACAATCAAGGCATGAAGAATGGTCTTTTCCTTGATCTTGTGCTTTTTGGAGTAGTGGGGTCATCGAAAACTAAGTAATCTCCCTCCTCGATGGTTTTAGTTCTCTTCGTAATTCTACTGCTCTCTACATCTCGTGATTCCATCGCAGAGGTGAAGGATTGAGTGTCCTGCATTCTAGGATTCCATTCAGGATGTTTGTAAATAAATTTTCATAAAAACTTATAAATCAACAAAAAAAATTACGGGTGTTTATCTTATTTCATGCATTTCAGCCAAAATATAAGACTCAACGTGTGTGCTTCGCTTTCCCGTGATGCGTGGGTGTAGGTCTCAATCCATCCTACACATGCCAATCCATCCTACACATGCCTAAGATAGTCGTCTTAGCGACTCTTCTTTCGCTCCACATTTCTCTAGCTTAGGTCAGTGGAATTTCTATTCGACATTAGTCGTACGCTTTTTTTATGCGAGCCCAGAGTCTTTGTCCCTTTTAGTTGTTGCCAACAATTGCATCTTCACTATTTTGTATATAAGAAGACATTAAAATAATGTCTTCTTTAAGACTTCAATATTCTGGATAAAATTACTAAAGTACCTAGTGGATATATGGTGGGTTTAGGAGATAAGTTTTTGGGTTTTCTGAGTAAATTGGATGAGGTTAATGGTAATTAGGTAGATGTTGAAGGTAATTTGGTGGGTGTTGAGAGTAATATAGTTAGTTCGGAGGGTAATTTGGTAGGTATTGAGGGTTATTTGGTTAGTTTGGACTATAATTTGGTTGGGTTTGAGGATCGATTTAGCGGGTAATTGGAGGGTCTTGGTTTGACACAGAATTTTGGCTTAGATTTTGGCTAAGCTGAAAGTAAGCCATATAGGGTTAGAAGAGAAAAAATCATGACTTGGACTAAACAACAGAAAGCTAATAGGGGAGGAATTGATGTGAAAAATTATAAAGAAGTTGGAATCTATTTAAAGATTTTCAAACAATTTTGGACCACACAAAATTTTCAAACAGAAAGACATAAAATGGTTTAAACAATTTTAGAGTTTTTTTTGAATTTTTCTAAATTTTTTCCGGCCTAATCAGAATGGACCACGTCGGTTCGAATCACCAGCGTGTCAGGGCTGCGGGTGGTCTAACCGCACCTGTTCCCAAACAATTTCCAAGATTGACCAATCGTTTAAATACTATAATAATATATATGTTGTCAAACTATTGTATAGCCTAGCGGCATAATATAAGACAAATTTAAGGAATTTTTAGGTTCAAAACTTTTCAAATATAATCAAGGTATGAAATTTTATATTGAAAAAATCATAGAAAATGAGGTGTATGTATATGCTTTGAATCATGCTTATCCAGTAATATAAAATTTTATTTTTGTGAATCAAATTTTTGATGATTATGATTAAGGTGAACATGACTCAAACCTAAACAAATTCGAATCATAAGTTTTCAATATGAATTGTGAAATTTTTTATTTCTACTTAATTTGTCTTAAAAAATCAGAATATGAATACTTGTCTTCCTTGTCGTATCCTTGTTACAGAAAGGTCTTCCAAGTGATATGACTACGATGCCTGCATTGCCGGCTTATGATGATGCAACGATGGTTGATCTGGAGCCTGTGGAATTTTTGGCATCTCGTCAAATTGCTCGCGGAAGTGAGTTGGTGAAACAAATCTTGACTATTTGGGGCAATTGTTGCATGAGGAAGGTACTTGGGGAGATGTTGCTGAGATTCAAAGGTAATATCTTGCGTTTGTCATTGGTACACCTTGGGGACAAGGTTGTGCTTGGTTGCGAGGGCTGTTATGCGAAGGGTCTACAATTGAAATAAGGAGAACTGTTGGTACTATTGAGAATACTAGCTAGGGTATAAATAAGGGTAGATGGGAAACTCTGGAACCATTCTGGAATATTGTAAGCACTTTACTCTTTCTATCTCTTTGACGCAAGTAACTTTTTTTTTCAAAACCCTGTCATTCTTCTCTAAATTTCTCGTTCTTGATCTTCAAGATCACAACACAAAACACATATTGTAACCATGTTTTAGCGAGTCCAGTAAGCGATTCTTTTTTTAGATTATTACTTATGTTCATGATATACAGATAATGGATTAACATTGCCATTCACGAGGGGAAAGTGGTCCTAAGTTGCAATCCGACATATATGGGTAGGTTGTCGGCTTTTAATCAATGCGCCGGTCCGTTCACTTCCCCTTGAACTATAATTTATCACCTATTTTTTGTTTGCTGTAACTGATATAAGAATTATATTTTATTCATCATTAAAAATGAAGGTATGCAACACGAAAATTGGATTCTGTGGGGACTAAAGAGGGGGTGTCCCCATATGGGGACTAGCGTCTTGATTGTTAGATCAAATTTGATTTTAAAATTTTGGGATCTGACGGTGTAAATTATTCAAGGATAATAATGTCTTTTACCAAAACTGAAAAACCACATAGTTAATATCTCCCTTAATTTTAGCCCCATTACTAACTCCATTATCATAAATATTGCTACTTTTAAGAAATTTAAAATTTACACAATTAATTTGTTACAGAGAATTTACTACACAAATTTAAAAAATTACGGCTACCCTTTCGTCTTCTGCCCGAATCAACCCTTTACCCATGAAGTCATCTATACATCTAATTCCAATTTCGATAATTAATTTTCTCCCTCCCCACCCACATTTGATAAATCAGTAACCAGTAAATGAGTAAACTAGTAAACAGTAGATCAATAAACTAATAAACTCGCAAATTAATAAACCAGTAAATAATAAACCAGTAAATCAATAAATCAGTAACCAATAAACTAATAACCAATAAACCAGTAAATTAATAAACCAATAAATCAGTAAACCAGTAAACTAATAAATAAGTAAACCAGTAAATTGATAAACCATTAAACAAGTAAACCAGTAAATCAATAAACCAATAAATTAGTGACAGAAAGAATAAATCGGTAACATAGAATGATAAACCAGCAAGTCTGGATAACTAACATAGATTACTAATTGCTAATTAGGTGGGAGGTTACTAATTGCTAATTAGGTGAGAGGTTAATTAATTAGAGAAATAAATCAATTAATTCAAAATAGGTTGGTAGTTACAGATATTATGGAGAGAGAAAGAAATCAATGAGATATTTATAACTAGTCCCTCAGTGGAGACTAATAACTAGTCTCCACCAAATCCACTTCCATGCAACACGAGAGACGTTAGGATATTTATAATTCCCTCGCTAAATTCAAAATACCTTCATCATTAAATATGAAGGGAGCAGCTTGGTTGGGGACTAATATTTAGCCCCCATATAGTGACTAAGGGTGGTTTGGTAAAACCACCAATATATCTTTCTCTTTCCAATCTTGCAACCACCCACCTAATTTGAATATTTCTATCCCACTAATTAATTATTTATTTTCTCTTTCCAATCTCTTCAACTACCCACCTAATCAAATTAATTATTTCTCCTACAAATTAATTATTTTTTCTCTCAAGCAAAACTCTCTATTATCTAAAAATCCTAGTTGTCAAGCCATCATTATTTCTAATCTAAATACAAGCTGAACCAGCGAACCAGCAAAGTACAACCTGTAAACTAACAAACTAGTAAACTAGCAAATTAGTAAACGACCAAACTAGCAAACGAGCAAACTAGCAAATGACTAAACTAGCAAACCAGCAAACCAGCAAACCAACAAACTAGCAAACAACCAAACCAGCAAACCAGCAAACAACAAAACCAGCGAACTAACAAAGTATAACCAACAAACCAGCAAACTAGCAAACGACCAAACCAACAAATCAACAAATGACCAAACTAGCAAACCAGCAAATGACTAAACTAGCAAACCAGCAAACAACCAAACTACCGAACCAGCAAACCAGCAAACCACCAAACAACCAAACCACCAAACCACCAAACTAGCGAACCAGCAGAACTCAATCAACAAACTAACATACCAGCAACCAGCAAACCAGCAAAACTCAACCAGCAAAACGAGTCTCGAGCTTCTTCTTCATGGCGAATAAACTATTTGGGAGAATATTGAGAGATTTTGGAAAACCTAGAATAAAGAAGAAGACGAAGTGGAGAGAGAGGGAGAAAGATAAATAGGAAATAAAATGGCTACATTTAAATTTAAAAGTTGCTTAAAAATAAGAATATTTATGATAATGTTGCTAAAAAAGAGGAAGTCATTAACTGTTTGATTTTTAGGTTTAGTTAATAGTCAAAAATACGCTTGAACTATTTAAACCATTGGATTAGAATATTTTTTTAAAAATACCAATCGAATGACTCAGATTGGTGTTCCCACATAGGAACTAAATTTTTTGTCCCCATTCAAGCCAAATTCGAATATGAAGGTATGCAACATGAGAAAGATTCTATTTAGATAAACGTAACATATAATAAATAATGTGAAAAGTAAAGCTCAAACCTACACCATATTAACACTGCTCGTAGCACCATTCCTGGAACAATCTATCCAAAGTGGTCCCCAAAATAAATAATTAAATTCTCACACATCTACATCAATGCGCCGGGGAAGTGAAAGATATTTTATTCATCATTAAAAATGAAGGTATGCGACACGAGAGACGTTAGGGTATTTATAATTCCCTCGATAAACTCAAATATGGGTAGATTGTTTGCTATAATTGATATAAGAATGATATTTTATTCATCATTAAAAATGAAGATATGCGACACGAGACGCATTGGGGTATTTATAGTTCCCTCGCTAAACTCAAAATATGATAATGGTTCTTATTGATAGGGACTCTACGATATTCTGGAAAGATTCTGTTTAGTAGACTTTACATATAATCCCCAAAATAAATAATTATATTCTCATTTATCTACATCAACCTAACTTAGTTTGTTTAACTTTTTACTCATACTCATATCTTTACCTCAATCCATCATTAACAAATAAATAATAATAGCTCTCTCATCCATGTCATCAACCCAATTCATTTTAATTTTTTTATCCACATATTATATAAATTATTTTGTAAATATGTAAACTTTTTTAAAGTAAAATAATTTAATTTGGAAGACTAAAAAATTTTAATTAAAAATAAATCGAGTTCCAAAGAGAATATGAAATGTTAGAAGTTTGGATTGGGTGTGAAAATATGTTAACATTTGGAATTTACTTATAGCTCGTAGAAAATAACTATTTAAAAATTATTTATCTTTTAAAAAAGTTATAAATAATTCTAATTTTTTTCAAAACCAAAATTCTATCTTTAAAAAATTAATTTGGACGAATAATATTGTACAAAGTGTATGAAGTAGATTGAAAGAAGAAAAAAAGCCCCTACATGAGCCGCCAACTAGGGATGGCTGACCGTCGTCAAAATTATTTTTTCTATTGCATCTACCCCATCCTTGAACATCCCTGGGATGTGGATGCGGGACGTCTACGTGGAAGAAAAATAAAGAGAAAGAGGAAATTTTTGTGCGATTTATTGTTATATATGATCAAGAAGACCAATGTGACGTCCAAAAGAAAATATAGAAAAAGACCAATTATTCCAAACTAAGTATGTAATATGAGGTTGAATTGAGTAAGAAAAGTAACTATTTCATACTATAGAGAAGAATTGCGATGGCATATTTTGCTATTTATAATTGATATTTCAAATATGTCTCTCTACTACGAAGGCATATTTTGCTATTTAATATTGATATTTCAAATATGTCAATATTTACAAAGTTTCTATTTAGAAATATGTCAATATTGATATGTATGAATCTTTTGTTGAATATGTGTTATATATTTTTGTTTCTCTAAATAAGTCTCCTAAACACTCTTCTCTTTTTTTGTGCAATTCTGAGATTCAAGAATAAAGCACTTACGAGGATGGAGGCAATTTTTTATGCGGGAACGGAAGCCGAGGTAGCAGATACCAACGAGATACCAATTTTTCTCACCGATGATGGCAATGGATAGCAAGAGGAAGGAATGAGAGTCATCGTCTGCTAGATGTAGCTCTACAACACCGCGGGGATAGTGATGCTACTTCTCCATCCACTTGACATGGCGTCAAATGGTCCACTAGTTTCTCACTTTCGAGATCCAAGGTCAATTCCTCTTTTTCTCTTACTCTCTCCTCCCAGATCCAAGGTCCACTAGTTCCCTCTCTCTTACCCTAAAAAATTAATTAAAAAATAAGTGTCTCCAATAGTTTTAATCCATACCATTTAAAATTAGGCCTCACTCCTAACCCAATCTAACACCTATCACATGAATATTCGACTAGAACCATGGCCATGAAGCTATTCAATTAAATAACATTGTTATCTAATTTGGGTTTTTTAAAATAATGCTAATGTATATGGTTAATTATAAAAATGGTGTACTAAAAAAATTAATTATAAAAATGGTGTACTAAAGAAATTAATTACAAAATAGGTTTTAACATAAGACACTAAGATAGTTTATTTGTGACTTGAACCAAGTCATTAAAAAAATTATCCGTGACTATTAAGCCATAAGAAAATTTTCCGGAACCAAGTCGTAAAAAAAATTTTGAAACCAAGTCATAAAATTTTTTTTTTGCTGATTACTATTGAAGATCAAAAAGATGTTGTGAACATGGTTCATACCATTGTCAACATATGTGAACCATATAGGACATATAGTTTGAAATATTTGTAGAAACGATGACATCTAATCAATACAACTCAATGTTTGTTGAAGAAAGTTAATTATTGAGCGATAATAATTATTATGGCAATGGTCCGTCCACATAAATGAATGTCGGTGGAGTTGATTTAATAATTGATTGGTTTGAGAATGAGCCGAGAAATATAACTACTTTATATGCAACTACAAACTTAGATGAAGAAGATGACGAGCAGGAAAATGAAAAAGAAGAAAAAGAGGATGATGAAGGAGATGACAAAGATGATGAAAAACATGATGATCTCGGAGAAGGAGCAAAAGAAGAAGAACAAGAACAAGGAGTGCGGAATTTACCCAACCATAATTTAGGAACAAAGGGGCGGTGAGGTCGGAGGCAAAGGACGGGGTAGAGGCTGGAGAGGGGGATCAAATGGCGGGGGATTTTTTTCATGAATCAGCTTTAAAAGGCGAGATAATCATGTCACGAAAAAAACCCGTAACTTGATAAACAGTAATTTTTTATCGTGACTTAGTCATAAGTTTTTTTATGACTTAATAATCATGGACAATTTTTTCGTGGCTTGGTACTAATGTCCTACGTGAATACCAGATTTATAATTTTTTTTATCATTTTCATAATTACTATTTAATAAACCCTCTAATTCGTAGTATATATGAGTTGCCAGATCTAGAAGTCAGAAATCTGGAACTCAAAGATCTCTCAGTTATCTAGAGGCCGTAAACTTTATTTAATTACAATAAATTTCACTTTACGTTTGGACAACCATTACCGTGTAGTTTAATTTATATGACCACCTAACAAAGGTTATACCTCCCTAGAAATATATGACATCATGATTCTACTTAGTTTAATTATCTGATCATATTATTGGTGGTATACACGTTATTCCACATCACAAATATATCATGAAAGGTCATCAATTTAATTTGTGAGGCATATCCTTGATTTGACATCATATATCTCATCTCAATCCATGATTGAATTTAATTGCCTACAAAAAAATTTATTTTTTCTCAAATTAGTGGAATGGCATGTTGCCAATAATATTAGTGAAGCGGCATGTGATTTGTTGAGATAGGTCAAATAACTAGAGTTTGCATATGTCATTTGATCGTCAATCACGTAAAAGTTTTGTAGCTAATCATGAAACTTAAACCAGCAAAATACTAGTGTGTCAAAGCTTGACACCAGTTGACACTTATCTTTAATTAATCATAAATGAGCTTGTCAAAGGTTTATATCACCTTTGCATTTTCACGATAACAAAAATTATCTGCACTTCAATAAAATCGACATCTTGAGAAAGAGGTTGAGGTCGCAGGTCGTCTCCATGCTTATTAAATTTGTTATAACTAATCCTCTGTGACTGCCACATCCAATCGCAGCAGATTCCTAATAGTTTCCAAGATTCACCAATCATTTAAATGCTAGAGGTAATGTTATTATATATAGGAAAAAGTTACTTTTAGTACCTTGTGGTTTCACCGAAAATCACTTTAGTACCCTGTGGTTCAAAACCCATCAAACGGGTCAAACATCACACGAAACACATCAGTTTGGTCTCCGGGTCAAACATCTTGTACAAATATACCTAAAAGACAAGAACACAAGTTTAAATCTTGTACAAGCTTTATACTTGCAGCTTTAAGAGTAACAGTTTCAAGTGAACACATACCTTGAATCAACAAGATGATTCTCGGTTTGGACTGGGCATAGGTGATTAGGACACAAAGACTTAATTTGGAAAGTCCCATCATCGCCAATCGCTGATGCATTAACACGAAATCCACATTTGAGCTTGCATATGATAGTCACCCATTTCTTGTTGTTCTTCAGATATTCAAAATCTCCCCTAGTTACAAGACTTAAGTCTTTTAGGGCTTTTCTGAATATAGCAACAGATATGAATTTCATACCCAGTGTCGACTCAGGCTTCCCATTTGTGCTCATTTTTGGATTAAACCATGGGAAATCTTGTGCTCCATCATCATCTGAGAAATGCATGGGCTCACGCAACTCTTCATCATCCAAAATAACTAGATCTTCATCTTTAGCAGGTCTGGCAGTAGGTTGCACTTCATCTATATCACCTTCACCAACTCCAGCACCTTCCTCAACTCTAACACCTTTGCCAACTCCATCACCTTCCTCAACTTTAACACCTTCCTCAACTACAACACCTTCGCTAACTCCAACACCTTCGCCAACTCCAGCAACTTTGCCAACTCCAGCACCTAAATCCTGAACTCCAACACCTTCCTGAACCCCAGCACCTTCCTGAACTCCGACACCTTCGCCCACTCTAGCACCTTCGCCAACTCCAACACCTAAATCCTGAACTTCAGCACTTTCCTCAACTCTAGCAACTTTGTCAACTCCAACACCTTTGCCAACTCCAACATCTTCTCCCACTCGAACCTCATCAAGTTCAGTCTCTTCTTCGAGTTCCGTATCATAAGATGACTCCTCATCTTCGTTACCAACAGACTTTACCGAATCACTGTCGCTCCAAATATCATCATTATCACCCATTCTAGAGACCATATTATGCTTTTTCAAATCAGCTTCCAACCTCTTCTTCAACACAGCAAGCGGGGCAACATTTTCACCTAACTCTAGACCAAACACATGAGTTTTGGAAAAACCACGTTGCTCCCCTATCATTCTCACCACATCCGCATCATTCAAGAGCTCAATTTCCTCACCATAAACTTCACTTCTATACGTCATTCTCATAGGATTCATACCCAAGGATTTGGTATAAAAGTCACTCATATTCCAGAAACCAAAATAGTCTATTTCATAGGGTACAGGATTTTCGAATGTACCTCCATCAACGTATCTCCTACCTCCACCATTGTCGATCCACCTTCCACCAAAATGGTATACAATCGCAATAAAGTCATCCATTGTCCACCTACAACAAACGAATGACCTGATTTAGGGTTTTCAGTAAGGTATCTCAACACATGCAATGGGTAAATAAACAGAAATCAAGGTACTACCTGACTTAGGGTTTCCAGCCAGGGGGAGGAAGTGCGTGTAGGTTAGGAAGGACGACTTGGGGACGACAGAAACATGATAGAAATGGCTTGGGAAGGGCTCGGGGAGGAGTGGAAAGAATGGCTCGGGAGGAGAGGAGAGGAAGGGTCAAAGGGTCGAAGAGGAGAGGAAGGGTCGAAGAAAAAAGGAAGGGTCGGGGAAATTGGGGGGAAGATTATAAAATTGGGGGGAAGATTAACAAATTGGGGGGATTAAAAAATTGGGTGGATTAAAAAATTAGGGCAAATTATTTTCGGAGGCCGATTTCGGAAGATTACAAAAACAGGTACTAATTTGGCACTTTAACTAACCCAGTCAGATAGTGGTGTGGCGTGACACTAGGACAGAGAAGATTACGTGGCAAGCACAAATGGACACCCAAAATCTGGGCAGCTGCCCGGAGACCAAACTAATGTGTTTCGTTTGATGTTTTACCCGTTTGATGGGTTTTGAACTACAGGGTACTAAAGTGATTTTCGGTGAAACTACAGGGTACTAAAAGTGACTTTTCCCATATATATAATGTTGGGAATCACAAATCAATTTCCAGTAACATCAGCCTCTTTTTTATGATAATGATGAAGAAAGAAAGAAAGGAAGGAGAGAGGAAAGGAAAAATATGGAAATTATCTTGAAAATCAAATAAATAATGGTAAATTAGTGTAGAATAGTAATCATAAGAAGAAAGTCAGCAATTAATGACCATTGGCTAACTATTTCAATATTCAATGACCAAAGATGTCTTGACCCAAAGATATGGGATCATTACAACAAGAACTAATAATCTAAAAGAAAGTATTTAGTCTGGTATCTGAACTATAGCCATATGCTGAAACCATAAAATGGTGATCATTCCCGATTATTTTTTACGAAGCACTGTCGCCTATTTAAGAAATCAGCACCTCGATGCACGTATCATTCATATCAAAGCACATCTCAGACTTCCACCGGTGACCTGCATCGTCTCCGATGCTTGCATGAGCTTCACTTTGGACGCGGCCAAGGAGCTTGGGATCCCTGAGGTGGTGTTTTGGACGCCAAGCGCTTGTGGCGCTCTGGGATACGCTCATTGCCCTAGTGTAATAGAAAAGGGTCTTATCCCACTAAAATGTGCGAATGTCATTATGTCAAATAGATGTATTACTGATTCATCTCGAATTTAGTTTAATTATTCTAGTTATTTCTGGATACATATAAATAATAAAATAGTATTATACCAAAATAGAGAATGAACAACTTGAGTCGAAATACCAAATGTTGCTAGTTCTATATAATAGATGTTACTAATTTATTATATACTACTATTAATTCTTGTCACAGAACATTTAAGCCATTAATCCCTAATGCATATTTAGTAACCTATTGATTAACCTTTTTTAAGTAGACCCCTAATTTTGACAAACCAAATTCTCACCCTCCCTAACAAATATAAACTTTTATGTTATGTAGAGAAGTTCAAATGGAAACAAGAACTATAGAATTACAAACCCTAGAATGTTGCAAACCATTTCTTCTCTTTCATCGTCTAAATCATCTTATATAGAGTCATTTTCTGGTAGTAATTAGTTTTAATTATTTTTTGTAGATTTTGGAATCAGATTAAACAAGTCACCTAGGGTGTGATCTACTCTCATAAAAAAAGTCAGTCTGAATCCACTTGCTTAATGTCAAGAGCCATCTTCAGAATCCATTTTCTCAAAGTTAATTTTTTATAACAATGATTGTAGTTAGAACTTGAACGTTCCCAATCAAATCCTGGTTAGCCTTATTCTATTAGGCAAAGAGATATTTGGTAGCCTAAATCTACTTGTCATTGTCTGAATCCACTTGCACCATTTCTAGAGTTGTTGTCGAAATCAATTTTGAAATTCTTATTAGTTTTCACTGCTCTCTGAAAAATATATAATGTGTTTTTCCATATTGAAAATGTTCCTTTCAAAACAAAAATATAAAGAATTATAAGTCAAGTAAATCCAGGCAGTCCCGAAAACAAACAAGAAACTAATCCACTTGTAATCATTCATTCTTTATTCACTTCTACTCATTTATCGTATTCTGTCACTTGTTTCCTTTTTAAGTCATTATCTTAATTATTGAAGGAAAATTTCTGAGTGGATTCACTGATCTAGTTTATCCAACTCATTATGCTCACTGGATATCTCATTGTTTTTACAATTATTATATTGATTTAGGTGTAAAATTGATGTACTTTACAATCGTTACCAAGATGAATATACTGTTATCTTGGTGAAATTAATTTAATCTACTTAAAAAAGGCATTATCTAAATTAGATGTGGACTCGGCATTGCCTTCACTACCTCAATCATGGCTAGCTATCTAAATTTAATCTACTTAAAAAAGGCATTTTATCGATGTGTACATTGCTTTAGAAAACCCTAATCGTCGTCGGCTCGTGACTCCATAGTGAGGTAGTCGTCTTTATACAAAACTCAGAATGATAGTCTTTTTTTTAAAGTTCAACTCAGAATGATAGTTAATCGGTAATCAAAGTTAGTGATTCAAAGAGCTGGAAAGATCTGTTAACCTAGTTAGACTGATTCTACCAAAACAAGAGACCTAGTTAGAGTAATCCATTAAATTTCACATAGATGAAAAAAATTTGCAGACCAAAACATATGAAATTATGATTTTTGTACCTGTAAACTTCAAATTTTCAGAAATATTAGATCATAGCAACGAGTGAGACCTTGATTCGGACACCACATGGATTTCATTCTCGAATTTTTTTTCATTTATATGTACAGTTGCTTTTTCCATAGTTGCAACACTCACGATTAAATTTTTTATTTTTTTTAATAAGTTAACGTCTTGTCATCTTATAAGGGTGTTTATTGATGTTCTGTAGTTTACAACGTATAAAACCAACTACTAATTCAAAATTCGTGCAGCCCGGACATTTTGTATGCCACGTAATGTCATATCTTTCATATAGACTATCAACTATCTCTCTATAAACCCTATTAATTTTCAGACTGACTTCCACTGATGCTACTTTCCAGATGTGAGCGATCTAACAAGCGACTACTTGAACACACAAGTCGATGGTATTCCAGGGATGGAAGGGATCGAATTGAAGGATTTCCCAAGCATTATGAGGACAATGGACATTAACGACATGATGCTCAACTTCCTTCCATCACAAATAAGCAGGACACGTAGAGCCTCCGCCGTTATAATTAACACATTCGACGCCTTAGAAAAAGATGTCATTCACTCTCTCTCAACCATCTTCCCTCCCATATACACTATTGGGCCTCTCCAGCTCCTCGTCGACCAAATTCCAGATGGTGGCAAATGGAAGAGCATCGGCTCTAATTTATGGAAAGAGCAAGAGGGCTGCCTTGAGTGGCTGGATACGAAAGAACCCAACTCGGTGGTCAACGTGAACTTTGGGAGTCTAACAATGATGACACGCTACCAACTTGTGGAGTTAGCATGGGGATTGGTTAATTGTAAGAAGCAGTTCTTATGGATCATTAGGCCCGACTTGGTGGCGGGGGAATCCTCCATTTTGCCTGAGGAATTCGTCTCAGAGAAGAAAGATATAGGGATGTTAGCCAGTTGGTGCCCTCAAGAACGGTCCTGAAGCACCCGGCAATCGGAGGATTCCTAAGCCACATGGGCTGGAACTCGACACTGGAGACTGTGGCTAGTGGGGTGCCCTTTGTTTGTTGTCCTTTCTTTGCAGAGCAACAGACAAATTGCTGGTGTGCTTGTGAGAAGTGGGGTATTGGGTTGGAGATCAATAGCGATGTGAAGAGAGATGAGGTGAAAGAGCTTGTTTGGGAGATAATGGATGGAGAGAAAGGGAAAGAAATGAGGAAGAAGGCTAGGGAATGGAAGGCCAAGGCTGAGGAGGCTATTGGTCGTTGTGGCTCTTCTTACACCAACACGGATGGGCTTGTCAAGTTTCTGAAAGACATTTAGCAAAATAAGCTTGAATTTTATGTTCTATTCAATTGCAAATCGTTTGAGGACCAATAGACCAGTTTTAATAATTAGTTTTTGGAATTCCAGAAACTATATCGAATTCAATATGAAGTTAATTTGATAAGATTTGGTGTGTCAAGGAGGAGGATATGAGTTAATTTGTCGGGTTTATTACTTTTCTACGATTACTTCAAGTCATAATGGTTCTTCAAAGTTGATGAGTTTCTTGAGTTTATTGTTTGGTTGATTTTTATCATGGAAGATTATAGATTGATATGAAGTTTTGCAAGTCAATGCGGACATAACACTCAAGTATAAGCATAAACGTACATTGTGTAGTTAATATTGTTAGTTACGCCATGTCCATGGAGAATTAGCTATGCTAGCTCGAGGAGACGGTCAAACTCATGTTTAAGAAACATATTAATTTGACACCCAACAAACATATCCATTTGACACCCAACAAACTTTTACAAAAGACCAATTATTCAAACAGAAAATAAATTGCTAGTAATACACAACACCAGGAACAATATTTCATAAAGAACACAGATGCAAGATATAACGTGGTTGGGCCTAATGCCTACGTTCACGGTGAGAAAAGAAAATTTTTATTAATGGATACGAGTCACAAAGCCATACACAACCTTAAGTAACATTTCTTTATATAGTATACAATAATTTGGGTTCAAGTAAACTTATTTAGGTCGAATTAGGAGCTCAAAATAAGTCCTGAGTTGATTAAGAAAAACTATCACAACAGCACCCAGCGGGCATTGGTTTCCTAGCGAGCACTGGGGTCCAAAAATAGTCTCGGACCCAGCAATCACTGGGTTGGCAGACTGACTTTGCTAACTCCTCCACGAACTGTAGATAACAACCACCATCAATAAAACCATCTCAACTTGCTCATGTTCCTTCGTTCAATCACTTGGAACCAACCCCAAAGCTCGAGCCTCCGAGTTTACGTGGCATATTCCCTTCACTCTCCATTGAATCCAAAATAGCAAGTTCACCTACAATAGCAATCAATAGATGTGTAATAGCACCTGCAATAGCAACCTTGCGACTAATAGACGTACCTTGAACCACTTTTCTGCGTGACTACCTTGCCTCAAACTAATGTTATTTGTCATAGCGTACAACAGGAAATATTTTGTTCCATCTAGTAGAACCCTCAACATGCTTTGAACTTCAAAGCTCGGCCTTGAGTGAGATACCCAATATGTGCATGATGTTATTAATGGCTTTGCATGCCCAATGCCAAACCAATCGAACACCTTTCACATGCACGTCATTTTAGATAACCATAGCAAGGCCCAACTAACAAAACTTCTCCGAGATAATCATGACTCCTTATCAACCATGCCTCAACTAAGCAACCCTAGATTGCTATCCATATCTTTGCAAATCCCAATTTTACTCAAACCATCCATGTCGAGCTTTTACTCCCTCATTCAATCTAACCTCACATGACTTGATCTTTTCTCATCTTCATCAGAACACAAAAATGTGACTCCACCTACAATAGTACCCCCACTAACATATATGAATTGCAGACATCTCTTTCACCCTTCATCACCACCATAGTATTCTTCTCCACCTTAATTAGACCACTAACCACCTTGTAGTCGTGCCTGCTATAATCTAAGGCTCCTAATGAGATCAAATTCCTCTCTAACTTTATAACATGCCTAACCTTAAAAAAATTACCACAACACCATCTCATATCTTGATTTGGATATTTTCTATTCTAGCGATCGTACACTTACAAGCTAATTGAAACTATTGATATGTTGGCTCAAATTTGAGCCCTCCTTTATCTTGAGCTTGTACAACTATTACTTAAGATAGAGCTTGTTCCACTAAGACTTAGACGTATGCATTGCCTCAAATTTCTTCCATACCTCAGCTGATGACTCCTTATTAATCACGTGATACATCATATGGTCTACCAAGTACAAGCAAATTATCACCACTACCTTGGCCTATATCATCTTCCACTATTGGTCCTCCATCCTCTCATGCTTCTTCTCTGAGAGCACAATGACCACCCTTTATTACATGAGGAGATCCTGGACACACCTTTGCCATAATCCAAATTTCAATGAACTATCAAACTTCACATGAGCAAACTTCGACCAATCTGTCATCCTCTCACCAAAATTTCTGATACTAGTTGTTAGGAACACACAACATCAGGAACAAGACTCAAAGAACACAGATACAAGATTTCATATGGCTTGGCCTAATGCCTACGTCTATAATGAGAAAGAAGAACTTTAATAGATATGAGTCACAAAGTCATACACAACCCTAGGTAACACTTGGGTTCAAATAAACTTATTTAGCTCAAATTAAGAGTTAAAAACAAGTCCCAAGTTGATTAAGAAAAAACTATTGCAGTAGTACCCAACGGGCATTGGCTTTCCAGCGAGCACTGAGGTCCAAACATAGTCTCGGATCTAGCAGTGACTGGGTAGGTAGACCTGACTTTATTGACTCCTCCCTGAATCATAGATAACTATCATCATTAATAAGATTATCTCAACTTGTTCATGTTCCTTATTCAATCACTAGGAATCAACCTCAAAGCTCGAGCCTCTAAGCTTACTTGGCTTATTCCCTCAACCCACTATTGAAATCAAAATAGCAAGTTCACCTGCAATAATAACAAATTGACATGAAATGGCAACCTTGTGAAAAATAAATGTGCCATTTATTATTCGATCAACTCCAAGCTCTGCAACCCTCTAATGCTATTTGCATAGGATACAATAGGCAACCTTTTGTTCCACCTAGTAGAACCCTCAACATGCTTCGGACTTCAAAGCTCGGCCTTAAGTGAGATACCTAATCTACAAATGATGTCACTAATTGCTTTGCATGCCTAATGTCAAACCTACCAACCACCTTTAACATGCACGTCATTTTAGACAACCATAGTTGGGCCCAGCTAACAAAGCTTGTCTGAGATAACCATGACTTCTTATCAATCATGCCTCAACGAAGAAACCATAACTTTCTATCTATATCTCTGCAAATCCCAATTCTATTCAAACCATCCATATTGAGCCTTTCCTCCATCATGCAAACTGACCTAACATGACTTGATCTTTTCACCTTTCCATCACAATAGTGCCCCCCCTAACATATATGTATCGAGGACATTTCTTTCACCCTTCATCACAACCGCACTATTCTTCTCCACCTTAATTAGACCACCTACCACCTTGTAGAAAGGAGAACTTTAATGGATACAAATCACAAAGTTATACACAACCCTAGGTAACATGTCTTCATATAGTAGACAACACTTGGGTTCAAATAAATATATCTAGTCAAATTAAGAGTTAAAACCAGGTCTCGGGTTCATTAGGAAAAACCATCGTAGTAGTATCTAGTAGTTGCTAGCTTTCCAATGAGTGGATAGCGATCACTGCCCCCTTTTCCTACTCGCCATAACTAACATGAATCATTAAATAATCTATCGCCAGATCTAGAAGTCAAATATTTAGTCAATTCATATTTCTCTAAAAGATAAATATCATTGACTTTATTTTATCAATGTTAAAGCTCACTTTAGTGATCTACAATTCGGTGCTTTATCATATCAGTACTTTGTAATTTTAATTTTTCTAACTAAAAATGAAAGGTTATATCTCACTAAGAACTAAATGATAACTCATAATCTCCATTACTTGAGATATCATATCAAGTCATTAATGCATTGAGGGGGAGTGGTCGAATCCTGTAGAATTCATATCATTGTCCCCCTATAAATTTTTGACCACTCACGGTGGACAACACATATTGTAGGAAAGCCTTAGCAAGTTTGGTTGAGTGATTTCATTCTTTAGAGTCTTCCTTGTACTCATAGTTGTTGGTCTGAGTTTGGGTGCTCGTAGTTGTTGGTCTGAGTTTGGGTCGATTAAGATAATTTCTAAGGTATTAGTGCTCGGATGTTAATTTACTTTGATCATGTATAATCAGGTCTTTTTGGGTACCTTAGTTTTAAGTCAAGTGGAACTCTTACATGTCAAGTCATACACTTGTTAGGAAGTCTCAGACAAGTCGAGTCACATACTTGAAGAGGTCGAATGCTCATTGACTTGCGACAACTATATCAGGATTCCTATTGTTAATAAACTAATCATAGCTTAGTACTTGAACATCAAAATGAAATGATTTTTTTATTCTATTGGAAGGTGAGGAGTATATCTCCATTTTTTGTTTTAAGGCACTACCTAATTTTTCCTCGAGGAGGATCAAACTTAGGCTGCACGTTTTAATCCTATTTTTCTCATTCAGGATTATTTGACATTGGTGACTTATTCACATATCTTGACTCCAATTTTAGATTGGGATAATTCTTTTAAATAAAGGAAGTTAAGATATAGACCTACGACTTTCTAGTTGGTGACTCAAACTCTTCATGCCTAGACCTCAAATTCTAGGCCTCAAGGCTAACGATGACCAAGTATCTTTTTTCATGAAGACCCTGCAATGACCCAAGAGATTAGGCTCATGACTTCTTGAACTCGTGATGACATACCCTATGATGATCCTATTACAATGACTCGAGCACCATAATCTCACGACAACCCCAGCCTTCATACTTCATAGCAAATCATTCGAATATATTAGAGCTCATTCGAACATATTCAGAAAGAATCACTCCAACATATCAGAATGAACCATTCGAACATATATCAGAACAAAGTATACAAATATATCAGAAGGAACCATCTGAATATATCAAAAGAAACTATTTAACAGAGCGAACTATTCAAACATATCATAGCAAACTATTCGAACATATTAGAGCGAACTATTCACATTTATCAGAGCGAACCATTCGAACATATCAAAACGAACCATTCAAACATATCAGAGTGAACCATTCGAATATATCAGAGCAAACCATTCGAAAATATTAGAGCAAACTATTTGAACATATTAAAGCAAACCATTCGAACATAGCAGAGAAAACTATTCAAACATATTAGAGCAAATCATTCAAACATATCATATTAGATCAAACTATTCAAACATATCAAAGCAAATCATTCAAACATATCAGAATGAACTATTCGGATATATCAGAAAGAACAATTTAATCCTAATTAAACAATTTTTTTATCATGATATGTAATAAATTATTTAACCGTAATTTCGTAAATTACTCAAACATATCATGCTAAACTATTTTATCGTGATTCAAACTTGACGAGCATGTCGAGGCCCCTAAAAAGATAGATATTCACGGCTTACTAATTTATAGTAAGTAGAAATACCGAGTCAGGTCCAAGGAGAAATGAATATTCAATAAACCTAACTATCCAAAGAAGAAAGTAAAAAGAGAGTTTTGTAAGCTTCACGATGAAATCAAATTATACAAGAATAAAGAGAATTGCACGAGTAAATAGTAATAAGAAAAAATGGTAGATTCAAGATTGAGTACTATGGTAGGTCAGTTGATCACTGAATCAAAAAAATATAATCTAACTCATGTAGCAAGGATAAATCTCCCACAACTGCAAAGAGACCACAAATATCCAATGATCAACTAGCTACGCAATTGCCTAAGTAATTGTTTATCACCTAATAGACAGAATATTAACTAACTTCTAATCTAAAAGGCAATAACATTAAGAATAGATGTTCCTACTCCTTGCAATGATACTCAAAACCTTAGTATGTACAAACTAGCCTTATTTATTTTTAGTCAATTAGTTTGGTAATGACTGTTCCTCGCTGAATTAACTTTGCTCCTAGTTCAATTCCTAACTGCAATCGCTAATCAGAAATTGATGGCATGTGAGTTCTAAAATAGATTCACGACCGCAAACCATTCAAGAACAAGAATAAACACATGGAAATAAATAAATACTACTTAATACGATTGAAATAACAAGATCTTCATAACCAAAACCTAGGTATCCTCCCTCAAATAAACCTAGAGGTTTAGTTCCTCATATTCATGACAAAGATAATAAAAAATGGATTTTTGTTCTCTAGAATGTAAAGTTACATAAAAAGTAGGTCTAGAGAGTTTTTATAAGTCCTAATAACTCACAAAACTTAAAAAGGTTGTCTTCCATGTAATTTTTAGTATTGCCCCTGAATTTTTGTGATAGTCATCTAGCAGATCAGTCTTGCATATTTTAACCGTAACTTTCTGTTTTGGACTCCAATTTGTGCATTTTTTATATTGACGGAAAGAAGAAAGAAAGATCTTCAATTTTGTGTCCAATAGGCTCCTCCAATTGCGGCTCCAAACCTGACCAAAATTCCCTTCTGGTCTAGTTGCCACTGGTAGATTCCTCCTTAATATATGATTCTTTCGCAAAATTGCCTCTTTTCCTATAATTTAACATAAAGAGCCTATTAGTTGCCTAAAACTCAAAAGATAACTAAAACTAAAGACAAAAGTACAAAATCACACTCAAAATCATATACATTTAATGCGTATTTTAGACACACACCAAATATCCCCAGACTTAAACTTTGCTTGTCCCCAAGCAAGACTCAGACTAAGACATAGACTCAAAAGACAAAAGACTCAAAGAATAAATGAAAACACATAACACATACATATGACATAAATATTGGCAACTAAACACTTGCATTTTAACCACAATGAATCACTAAACCATTAACAAAAGACTATCCTTAGGAATTCCAATACCAAGTTAATTTTGTAATTCAAGTCTAGCCCATAAATCAAAGTAGTTCTCCATAATTTTAATCATTCAAAAATGGTGAAGACCATTAAAGACTTAACATCAATAAGCACAAGGCATGACTAGATATTAAGGCACTTATAGTGTAGTTTAGCTTGGCCTCGTCCCAAAATATTTTAAGTCAGCATGGTTAGCACTCATTTTCTATGGCACTTGGGACTTTGCTTATCAGATGTTGCCATGCTGGATGCAACTTTGTTGTTCCAATATTATTTTACAACTGTCATCAAGCTATCTCCTAGTTAGGCTGGAGACTACTCTATCTTATTTACCTAACTACTGCCCTTCCACCACCATTCTTTCATAATCCACCTTTTCTTTCCATATTCCACATTTCAATTTCCTTTCCTTTCTTTCACATTTCTTAAGAACATTTTTTCTTTCTTTCAAAACATAGAAAAGCAGCAAGTTTTTTTTATTTCACTCAGTTAGTCCTCACATAAGTCAGCTAAAATATTTTCATGATACAAGCAGGAGTTGGTTACTATAGCCATGCCACTCGAATTTTCTCAAGTGTTCTATCAGTCTTGTACACTAGTGGTCGCTTAATTCAATTATGAGATTTTTGAAAAAAAACTAATTCTCAATATGGGTTTTATCATATCCTTGCTAATTTTATCCTAGCATGAGCTTTCCTAAGGATCTTAAATTGTTAGTGGCTCAAAAATTCAAGGTTGCAAGCAAAAGGTTGCCTCAACACACAAAATAAACTAAAAATTACCTAAACATCCCCACACTTAGAGAACAACATGTCCTCATGTAATCGGGTGACCAAAAACAATAAAAAAAATAAATAGTTTAAAAAAATAAAACATATAGAACATACAAGACACACAAGAAAAAAAATACAAAAGAAAAAATTAAAATTAAGCAAATGAGTTTAGGGTTCAAGGACTCCCTCGGATAGTGCTTTGGTTGGTTGAGGTAGTGGTGGCTCAGAATTGATCTTGTACGTTTCATGAATCGGATGAGAGTGCAATGTTGTTTAATAGCCGTGTAAATCAGAGTCCTATTTGATACGTGTAAATCAATTTGGCTCTGGTTGGTTCTAGCAACTTAGCTTTGGCGGCTTGGCATTGGCATCTTCCAAATTTGCTCGTGACTTTGTCCATCTTTTGTGAAACATTATTGTTCCTATAAAATTATATCTCTAAAAAAATTGGCGAATTAAATTAAGCAAAAGAGGATATATAATAAAATAATGGACAAAACGAGGGGAAGCCAACTCCTTGGACACTTAGTTGCGAAGTTTGTTGTCGCTGCGATAAAGGGTGACATGTTTTAATAATCTGTTGATGTCGTTGCGAGGTATTTTGCTCGTCAATTTGTTTTTGTACTTTTCTTTTTTGCAGCGATGCGTTGTCACCGAGATGAGGCATAAGTATCTCCAATCTCTACCCACTTCGATACAAGAAGCTTTTGTTGTGCAAGCTGGAATTAAATATTATTGGGTTTTCATTCACTTCGTGGCGAGCAACGCTTCCTTGCCTCTGCAAAGTTAAGACAGTTTATTAGGCCAATGAAGAAGTATTATTCTAAAATATAAAAAATAATCCTAGAAAAGAAAAAAAATATTGGGTTGTCTCTCAATAAGCGCTAATTTAACGTCGTTAGCTAGACGCCTCTTTGGTCTCCTTCAATCGGGATTAAATATGTGATTTTGGTCCCGAATCTTCATTTTAACTCGGGATAGTTGTACAATCTTTCTCTTCATGTTCACTCTTGGTGCCTTGTCATCCTCTTTGACTATATCTAGTACGTAAACATACTCAAATTCTGATTGTTGTAATCTTATTAGTGTTGCCAAAGGTAGCATGATCTCCAAAGTCCATCCATTTGTTTGGCATTCGCGATGCCTTATTGGATCGAAATGTGTCTGTTTATATGATTTATGAGTTCTTTGTTATTTAAATTGAATTATTTGTGAAGTGCTAAGTGTTAATTTGGTATTATTTGTCAATGCATGAATTTGCATCTTTGCATGTGGTTGGTTGGCTAATTATAAGTTATTTTTAATATCTTCTACTAAGTACTTCCAGGTACTTATCCCCTCCATCCTCAGGTGACGAGAACTAGAAGTTCTACTTTAGTGTCCAAAGAGTTTGGTTTGTTCTTTGTGTGAAACTATCGTCTTCTTCCAGGTTTCTCGAAGTCTTTGGATGATACTCCTTTTGTAATCTTAGACAAGTCGCTCTGTTATGCATATTGTAGGACCTTGTGTTTAGACTTTAGAATTTTGAAAAAATACTTATGATGTATATATATTATGGTTTTACGCTTTCGCATTTGAATTAGATTCCACAATTCATTATTTGCATATGTATGTTTGAGGCTAGTTGGACCATGGCTCTTCAGTTTGGAGAGTGTGATCCAACACTGTATCAGTAGCCCAGTTTTGAGTCATGATAGAGTTGGTATCAGAGCTATAGATTTATATGAGCTTTAAATTTATCAGAGCCATAGGTTTATGTGTTATGTATAATGGAGCATAGGATTGTCATGTCTTTGTCTTCCTTCGTATGTCGATCTTTGTGTGCTTAATTTTGACTCCTTGGTATAGAAGGATATAACTAGCACTCATAGTGATTCCGAGTTGGCAAAGGGTAATGGGGAAGGCTCCCAGGGTCGAAGGGAGGAAGTAGCTTCTGAGGTTGTATCAACTATTGGTGCTATGAGGGATGAGGTCCCTTTGCCTATCACTAGTGCGCTTGCGCCTGTGTTGGAAGGACAAGTTAGTGACAGTGTAGATCGGGTATTATTGGCTATGGAGAAGTTTATAGCTACTCAACAGGTTCAGATTGAGCAAAATATGACATCAGCTACTAAAGATGATTCCTTAGGAGAATTTCTGAGGTTGAGGCTGCCAACGTTCTCAGGCATGAAGGATGATCCTCAAGTCTTCATCGATGAGATGGAGAAGAGGAAAATAATCCTAAGATATGATGGGGTGAGAATGGTGGAGCTCTCCTCATTTTAGGGCTGGAGTATGGTTTCAATCAGAGGGATCGTATGCTTGGACATGGAAAGAGTTTAGGAAGGCTTTGCTAGATTGTTTTATGCCAGAGAGTTTGGAGGATGCTTGAGTTTTTAAGTTTATCGCATTATGCAAAGCACTTGATCCCCAATGAGAAAAAATGGTGAAGAGGTTTGTTCGTGGCCTTGATGATTCCATGTTCAAGGTCATCATGCCTCATACATTTGAGACCTATACTACTGCTATGGATTGGGCTCAGACATTGGAGATATGGGATGGTGATTGTTAGGCAGCTACAAGCTAGTCAAAGATTCGGAGGACTGATAGACAACCAATGAGGAGTGTGAACCAAGGGTTCATGCCACAAGAGAGGTGGTCCAGTAGTCAATCAGCATTGTCAAGGGGCAGAAGACCAATTGGAAGATTTGGTAGAGGAAATGACTTTCGTAGATAGCATTTAGCTCTAAGTTAGTCTAGCAACTTCAAGATGTGTCTGAGTTATGGAAGCAACATCCGGGAGATATTTGCTATAAGAGGATTGGGGCTTGTTTCAACTATAGCAAAGTCGGCCACCAAGTTAGAGATTACCCGATACTTGGACAGCAAAGACAAGTGGTGAGCATGGTAGCCTCGTAGTCTATGCAAGTGAATCCTCATTCTTAATTTCAAAGAGAAGCTAGTTCGAGGATTGAGGGAGTGAGGTCTGAAGGTAGAGGAAGCAAAGCGCAACTCGTGTCTCTGCTTTGACGAGGAGAGATACTGAGACTAGCAACACGGTTGTAACAGGTACCCTTCCTATTGGATCTTCTAATGCATGTGTATTATTTGACTTGAGATCTACACACTCTTTTGTATCATCCCGATATGTACAATTTATGGATATTTTGCCTACGTGCTTAGATGAACTTATGATTGTTGCTATGCCTTCGAGTGGTTATGTGAATATTTGTGAGGTTGTCAAATCAAATGTTATCTCAATCAGTGACCGTGAGTTATCGACTGATTTATATGTATTGGATATGGATGATTTTGACATGATAGTGGGTATGGATGTGTTGTCCACTTACCATGCCGTAGTGGACTACTTTGAGAAATGAGTCACCTTCCATCCATTAGGAGAGACGGAGTTTGAGTTCCAAGATGAGAGGAAGGTGATAGTAGCTAAGTTGATTTTGTTTATGAAAACTACTTGGTTGTTAGAGAAAGGATGTGTGAGCTATCTTACTTGGGTGAAGGAGATTGAGAAGTAAGAGGTTTCAGTAAATGATATTCTAGTGGTTAGGGAGTACCCAAATGTGTTTCTTGATGATTTGTCGGGATTGCCTCTAGTGAGGGAGATTGAATTCTGCATTGAGTTAAAGCCGACTCTAAGCTGATTTCTATATCACTGTATCGTATAGCTCTGATTGAGATGAAAGAATTGAGAGAGCAACTGCAAGATCTATTAGATAAGGGCTACGTTAGGCCTAGTGTGTCTCCATAGGGAGCACCAGTTTTGTTCGTGAGGAAGAAAGACAGAACTTTATGGTTATGTATAGATTACTGAAAGTTAAATAAGATGACCATTCAGAATTGGTATCCACTATCGAGGATAGATGATCTATTTGATCAATTATAGGGTGCTAAGTGGTTTTCCAAGATAGATTTGTGATCCTGGTACTACAAGTTATGGATAAGAGAGTTAGACATTCCGAAGATGACATTCAGGCTGTGATATGGACATTATGAGTTTTTGGTCCTGTCATTTGGTTTGATGAATACTCTAACTACATTCATGGATATGATGAACCGAGCATTCAAGTCTTTTCTGGATTGGTTCGTTGTTGTGTTCATCGATGATATTTTAGTATATATGGCGAGTCAAAAAGAGCATGAGGAGAACCTTAGACTAATGTTGCAGAAGTTACGAGAAAAAGAACTTTATGCTAAACTCTCGGAGTGCAAGTTTTGGCTTCAGAGTATGGCCTTCCTATGATATGTGGTGTCTAACAATGGAGAATCGGTGGATCATAAGAAGATTGAAGCTGTGATGAGTTGGCCTACTCCAACGAATGTGACAGAAATACATAGCTTTTTGGGCTTAGCAGGTTACTATCGACAGTTTGTCAACGACTTTTCTACTTTGGCATCGCTATTAACTCGACTAACTCAAAAGAGTGCAAAGTATGAGTGGTCGGAGAAATGTGAAGAAAGCTTCAGAGAGCTAAAAGATCAGTTAACGCATGCACCTGTGCTTGTATTACCTTCAGGTATAGGAGAATTTTATGTGTTTGTGATGCATCAAGAGTCGGATTGGGATGTGTTTTAATGCAACACAAGAACGTTATCACTTACGCTTCTAGACAGTTGAAGAAGCATGAAGAGAATTATCCAGTGCATAATTTAGAATTAGCAGCTGTGGTGTTCACCTTGAAAATTTGGAGGCACTATCTATATGGCAAGAAGTTTGAGATCTTCACAGATCATAAGAGCCTCAAGTATATCTTCGAGCAACGAGATTTGAATCTGATATAGAGAAGGTGGATGAAATTACTCAAGGATTACGATTGTACCATCAACTATCATCCAAGAAAAGCTAACATTGTAGCTGATGCTTTAAGTCGAAAATCAATGGTTCAGCTAAGGTTTTTGGCTGAGATGTATATGAAACCTGTCTTGCAAGGATGAGTCATGGATTTGCAAAAGGAGGATCTGGAGGTGATTGAGATAATAAGAAAAGTTGAATTAGGTATGTTGCCTAAGTTTTAACTTGAGGATGGTATATTGTATTACAATTTTTAATTGGTTGTTCCGAATATTGGAGAATTGAGAAAAGAGTTATTGGCTCAAGCACACCAAGCAGTATACAGTATGCATCCAGGGTCTACAAAAATGTATCACAATTTGAGAGAGAACTATTGATGCAACCTTTAGAGATTCTGATATGGAAGTGGGAATTGAGAAAGGCATGAAGTAAGATATTGCGACATTCGTCTCTAAGTGCCTGACTTGTTAGCAAGTGAAAGTGGAACATCAGAGGCCTTTGGGATTGTTGCAAACTTTAGAGATTCTGATATGGAAGTGGAATGCATAATGATGGACTTATTAGTGGGATTTTCGATAATGTCTCATGGCTATGATTCAGTATGGGTCATTGTGGACAGATTGACTAAGTATGCACACTTTCTGTCGATCAAGATTACCTACGATGCTAGTAGGTTTGCTTAAATTTTCATTGATGAGATTGTTCGGCTGTATGGCATGCTGATATCGATTGTCTCCGATCATGGAACACATTTCACATCGTGATTCTGGAGAAAATTTCAGGAGAAAATTTCAGGAGGCTATGGGAACTCGATTAGATTTGAGTACACCCTTTCATCCTCAAATAGATGGTCAGTCGAAGTAGGTCATTTAGATATTGGAGGATATGATGCGAACTTACACCATTGATTTCGGGGGAAGTTGGGATCAGTATCTGTCTTTGATGGAGTTTGCGTACAATAATAGTCATCAGTCAAGCTTCAAGATGGCTCTGTATGAAGCTTTATACGAGAGGAAGTGCAGATCTTCGTTATGTTGGAATGAAATTAGTGAGAAGCAACTTTTAGGAAATGATTTGGTACAAGAGAGCAATGAGAAGATTCAATTGATCCGATAATGATTAGAGATAGCTCAAAGTTGACAAAAGTCTTACACAGATAAGAGGCAGAAAGACATCGAGTTTGAAGTGGGATGGCAAGTTTTCCTCAAAGTGTCTCTCATGAAGGAAATAATGAGATTCGGAAGGAGATGAAAGCTAATTCCTTGATATATTGGTCCGTTCGAGATTTTGGAAAAAGTCAGACCAGTTACTTATCGGTTGGCTTTGCCACCATCTATGTTGCATGTTCATCCAGTTTTCCATATCTCCATGCTTAGGCGGTATTTCCATGATCTTACGCATATGTTGGAACCACAAGTGGTGGAGATTAATGGAGATATGACGTATCAAGAGAATCCAGTAAGGATTTTAGATCCTGAGGTCAAAAAACTTTGGAATAGAGAGCTTCCGATGGTCAAGATTAAGTGGGCTAATCGCTATTTGGTCGAGGTAACTTGGGAAATGGACAAGAGCTGAAGACTAGGTTTCCTCATCTTTTCAAATGACAAGTAAGTCGGTCTTTTGTTAAGCAAATCTAAGGACCAAATTTTATAAGAAGGGGAGACTATTATGACTCTAGGTCCAACTCCTGACCTTTGATTTGTTTTATTTCAATTGATTTTAGAAATGTGTGACTTTTGTTCGTGTGAAATGTCCATGTGTTTGTAAATGAGAAGTTCTACACTTCTCCTTTTGGTGTGTTGGGGTTAGGGGAGAAGTTTTGGGCTATTTGGTGACCAAAATGATAATTTTGAGCCAAGATGGCATATGCCAACCTCCTTGGCATACACCAGAGATCTCGGAGAATGCTCAGGTGATTTTCGACCAACTTGGCGTCTGCCATCTTCCTTGGTGTACGCCTTCCCCTGCATACTTTACTTCAAAAATCCATAACTTTTTCGTACAACTTCTGATTTGAGTGATTCTAATTTATGTGGGTTCCTAACATCCGTATCTACAACTTTGATGTTTTGAGCTTTAACAATTATGGATTTATTTGATAGGATCATGGAAGGGTTCTAGGCACTCGATTTTAGGTACGATTCTCATCGGTGTTGGAAGATTTGACAAATTGGTGAACTATATGGCTCTTATGGACTAAAGATTGATTTAAGGACTTATTAAAACTTAAAGAGAGGTTTAGGAGTGATTGAGAATTACTTGGAAGGTTGAGGGCCAAAGAGGAAAAAGGGAGACAAGTGGCTTATGGGTGTTTTTACCATTTTTGGTAAGTTTTTGGGATAAATCTCTAGGAGATTTTGTGAGTAGGTCACTTGTTCTCATCCATTAAAAGTGAAAGAGAGAGTTGAGGAGAAGAGGAAAAACGTGGGAAAAAGGAGAAGAAGGAAAAGAGGAAGATCTTGGCAAACTTGGAAGCTTAGGTAAGTGTTGTGGTATGGTTTTAGCTTAGCTTGTGTAAGGTCCTTTCTTTGCATTGAAGAAGAAGTGTTTATGTGAGGTTTTGGAGCATATTATGGAAGACCTAGGTTAGGTGCTTGTGTTGAGTTAAGGTTATGAATGGAAGATATGATGATTATAGATTTTGGACTATGCTTTGATGATGAGATTGTAGGGTTATTATGTATATTTTAGAGAACTTGTGAAAGATTTTGATATTAGGGACTTAGGTGTGATTTTTGCCATTTTCCTGGTATTGAGAAGATGATGTTTGATAGAAGGTTGTTTTAACTGTTTAGTTGATCGCACCTTGGAAATTGAGCAACATGGATCGTGAAGTGAAGTACTGACGTTTTGGTGCATTTGTGCGACCTAGGTTAGGTATGGGGATATTAACCTTAACCTTTGTTTTGGCTAACATTGTTTGTTATGATCTTGTGATTATACTTTGAATCATTAAATTGCTATATGAGTGTGTATGATGAGAGTCTTTTGATATGTTCTGGAAAGTTTTTCTTGTTTTGGCATTTATGAGTCTATAGAATTATAAGGTATTAGTTAGTGAGTATGGATTTGTTCATGATATATGTGAGTTGATTTGTATGATGGCGGACGATGGGGTCTACCCGTGCCAACCAGGGATGTTGGCACATGTGCACATGTTTTGAGGATAGATTGGATTTGATATGATATGTTTGGCCGGCAGAATTTGATTATAAAAGTGCTATAAGATACAGTATCCTCATGTTGTGAAAGGGAGTGACACTTTCTACACCTATCCAAAGTCCATCCATTTGTTTGGCATTCGCGATGCCTTTTCAGATCGAAACGTGTCTGTTTATATGATTTATAAGTTCTTCGTTGTTTAAATTGAATTATTTGTGAAGTGCTAAGTGTTAATTTGGTATCATTTGTCAATGCATGAATTTGAGTCTTTCTATGTGGTTGGTTGGCTAGTTATAGGTTATTTTTAATATCTTCTACTAAGTACTTCCAATTACTTATCCCCTCCCTCTTCAAGTGACGAGAACTAGAAGTTCTACTTTGGCATCCGAAGAGTTTGGTTTGTTCTTCGTGTGAAACCATCGTCGGCTTCAGGGTTTCTCAAAGTCTTCGGATAGTACTCCTTTTGTGATCTTAGATGAGTCACGCTATTATGCATATTGTAGGACCTTGTGACAAGAGCGGGGGTACCTACGTGTCACCGAAGTGCGCCTTACCTCCAATCACGCAGTGACACGTGGGGAGGGCGTAAAGAGAAAAGGTGGAGAGAAAAGGAAACAAAAGAGAGAAAGTCATAATATCTAAATTATCCCTCCATATCCTTACCATGAGATCAATTTTTTTTCTTTGCCTTATCCAACAGCTGTGATTATTTCCATTATGGTCATGGTGTGTTTTATATATCCAGAACCAAATCCATCCCTAGGGAATCGGTCTACGCTCGCAAGGTGTGCCTGGTAATCCAAATTATGTGGGTACGTAGTCGTCTTTATCAATCTGATGTTTCTTTTGATAGGAACTGATTTGGAATGGTTCTTTTACAAGACTTTGTCAGAAGTAGAACTCAACTATAAGACTACCGACAGTTGTCACAAAATAATCTAACTCGGCTAAACATTTTTAACCCACAATGGTGGTCTATAAATAACAATCCACCAAATAGATAATTAATTTTTGTTTTATTCACATATCTTATGTTAAGTGATATGTTTATCAATCGAATTAAATTTTGTACAGTAACCTAATTTAAAACTACAAAATAATAATTTATCAACACACGAAACTAAATAGTACTAGTAGACTTAAATATTAATTAAATCATAAAACTTTATATTTGATCTCCTTTGCATTTTCCCCATCAAAAAAGGTCAACTGCTTCAATTAAATCAACATTTTTAGAAAGTGGTTGCCGTAACATGTCGTCTCCATCCTCATTTGTTTTTTTTAACAACCCCCAGTTCCCAAATCAATTTCGAAGACTGACCAATCGTTTAAATACTATAATAATATATATGTTGCCAACTGTTATATAGCCTAGCGGCATAGGGTGACAGATTTAGGGAATTTTAGGTTCAAACCTTTTCAAATATAATCAAAGTATGAAACTTTTATATTAAAAAATCTAAAAAGAGAGAGATGACGTGTATATATGTTCTGAATCACGCTTATCCAATAATATAAAAAGTTGTATATTGGTTAATCAAATTTTCAATAACTATGATTAGGATGAACATGGGGTCAAACTCATATGAATTCGAACTATAATTGGTCAATTCAAATTGAAATTTTTTTTATTTGTATTTAATTTATCTAAAAAACGGAATATGAATGCGAATTGTCTACATTGTTGTATCCTTGTTAAAGAAAGGTCTTCAACTACGATGCCTGCATTGTCGGCTTATGATAGGGAGGTTGATATGGAGCCTGTGAAAGTTTTGGCATCTCGCCAATTTGATCGCGAAACTGAATTGATGAAACAAATCTTCGCTATTTGGAGCAGTTTGTCGCATGAGAAAGATACTTGGGAAGATGCTGCTGAGTTTCAAAGGTAATTTCTTGCTTTTGTCATTGGTACACCTTGAGGACTAGGTTGTGCTTGTTGGCGAGGGCTGTTATGCGAAAGGGTCTACAATAGAAATAAGGAGAACTGTTGGTACTATTGATAATACTAGCTAGGTTACAAATAAGGGTAGATGGGAAACTCTGGAATCATTCTGGAATATTGTAAACACTTTATTCTTTCTCTCTCTTTGACGCAAATAACTTTTTTGTTCTTTCAAAACCCTGTCATTCATCTTCTCACAATTTCTCGTTCTTTATTTTCAAGATCACTACAAAAAACACATATTATAACAATGTTTTAGCGAGACCACAAAGCGATTTCTTTCTTTGGAGTATTCCTTATGTTCATAATATACAGACAAGGTCAATTTATGGTCTATGCTAGCTGATCGGTTCAAGATATTGGATTAACATTACCATTCATGAGGGGAAAGTGGTCCTTAGTTGCAATCCGGCACATATGGGTACATTGTCGGCTTTACCAATCAATGCGCCGGTCCATTCACTTCACCTTGAAATATAATTTATCACCTAGTGTCTTCTTTTGTTTGGTGTAACTGATAAAAGAATGTTATTTTATTGATCTTAAAAACTGAAGGTATGCGACAAGAGAGACGTTGGGGTATTTATAATTCCCACGCTAAACTCAAAATATGATAATAATTCCTATGGATGGGGACTCAAAGATATTCTGGAAAGATTCTGTTTAGATAGAATTTACATATAACAAATAATGTGAGAAGTAGAGCTCAAACCTACACCATATTCAGTGGAAGATAAATAGAGAGACAGGAAAATTTTGTGAGATTTATTGTTATATATGATCAAAAAAAGACCAATGTGATAGTCAAAAGAAAATATAGGAAAGACCAATTACTCCAAGGTTGAATTGGGTACAAGGAGTAACTATTTTAAATAGTACAGAAAAATCGTGCTGACATGTTTTGTTATTCGACATTGATATTTCAAATATGTCAATATTGATATTGTTTCTATGTCAATATTAGCATGTATAAATTTTTTGTTGAATATGTGTCAAATATTTTTGTTTGTCTTGGGAGATGTCATAAACCATCTTCTCCTTTTCTTCTACAATTTTGGGACTCAAGAGTAGAGCGATTATAAAGACGGAGATAATTTTGGGTGGAGGCAAAAGAAGTAGAGGTCGCCAATGCCGACAAGATGCAAGTTCTCATCGCTGAAGACAGAGGATGACAAGAGAAAGGAAGAGGAGTCGTCTTCGGCTAGACGTAGCCTTCCGATAATACTCTCTTGGAGCAAGAGTAGCGACGCGACTTTTCTATTAACCAGAGATGGCAATGAAGTGTCCAATAATTTTTCCCTCTCATATTCAAGGTCACCTTCTCTCTTTTATTCTTTCCTCCTAGATTCATTGTTGATTCTTTCTTTCTAACACATGTCAATATTGACATATAAAATATATCAATATGACACAAAAAATATGTCAATATTGAAAATAAAATATTTCAATGTGATTCACTATTTATATCGTATGGTTTGATATTTATTTTACCTCACTACAACATAATCTGGCACCTTTAACATGAATAGTCGAATGGAACCATGGCCATGAACTATGAAGCTATTCAATCAAATGACATTGTTATCTAATTCATAGTATATATCAATTAGATCTGAAAGTCAAAAATCTAGAAGTCAAAGATCTGTCAGTTATCTAGAGGCCTTCGACTTCATTTAATTATAATAAATTTCACTTTAGTATTTTGTATGTTTTACGTTTCGACAACCACTACCATGTAGTTTTAATTCTATGACCACCTAACAAAGGTTGTACCTCACTAGAAATCATATGACAACATGATTCTAATTAGTTTAGTTATCTTATTATATTATTCATGATATACACGTTATTCCACATCACAAATTTATCATAAAATTCATTAATTTAATTTGTGTGACATAGCCTTGATTTCACATCATCTATCTCATCTCGGACCATGATTGAATTTAATTGCCCACAAATTTTCTCATTTTTTTCTCAAATTAGTGGAATGACATGTTGCCAATAATGACAGTGAAACGACATGTGATGTGTCGCGGTATAAAACTTCAAACAACACTATACTACTGTGTCAAAACTTGAAACCAATTGACGCTTATCTTTAATTAAATAAAAAATGAGCTTGTCAAAGGTTTCTATCACCTTTGCATTAAAATATCTCCCACTTCAATAAAAACGATTTCTTGAGAAAGAGGTTGTGGTCGCAGGTCGTCTCCATGCTTATTAAATTTGTTATAACTAACCCTCTGACTGCCACATGCAATCGCAGCAGATTCCTAAATCAATTTCCAAGATTAACCAATCATTTAAATGCTAGAGATAATCTTATATATATAATGTAGGCAAGCTAGAGATAATCTTATATATATAATGTTGGCAATCACAAATCAATTTCCATTAACATCAACCTCTTTTCGACGAACACGATGAAAGAAAGGAGAGAGAAAAGGGAAACTGTGTAATATATCTTGAAAATTAAATAATTTCAAAAACTATGATGGAGAATTAGTGTAGAATAGTAATCATAAGAAGAAAATCAGCAATTAATGCCCATTGGCCAACTATTTTTAAAGTTCAATGACCAATAGATGTCTTTACCCAAACATATTGGATTATTACAACAATAACTAATAATCTACTGACCATTCCCGATTATTTTTTCCGAAGCACTGTCGCCTATTTAAGAAATCAGCACCTCGGTGCAAGTATCATTCATATCAAAGCACATCTCAAACTTCCGCCCCAAAAAAAGCACATCTCAGACAATGGAATCCCAAGTGGCATATTACAAAAAACAGCCTCACGCATTGTGCATCCCATTCCCAGCTCAGGGCCATGTGAACCCGATGCTAAAGCTGGCCAAGCTCCTCCACTCCAACGGCGGCTTCCACATAACATTCGTTAACACGGAGTTCAACCACCGGCGGCTCATCAAGTCCAGGGGCCCCAACTCCCTCGACGGCTTCCCGGATTTCAAGTTCGAGACCATCCCAGATGGGCTCCCTCCCTCCGACGCCGACGCCACCCAGGACATCGTTAAACTGTGCGAGTTAACCCCGAAGCATTGCGTTCGACCCTTTGCGGAGCTCGTTAGGAGGATTAATTCCTCCGGGGATGATCCTCCGGTGACCTTCATCATCTCCGATGGCTGCATGAGCTTCACTCTGGACGTGGCCAACGAGCTCCGGATCCCAGAGGTACTGTTTTGGACGACGAGCGCGTGTGGTGTCCTGGGATACGCTCACTATCTTGGATTAATAGACAAGGGTTTATCCCGCTTAAAGGTACGTATTTTCAGTCTCAATGGTTGCCATTTTAAACAATCCCGATAGTCAGTCTAAGTAGAATATGATAATATTGTTGGATTAAATGAAAAAATAAAGCAAATAACTCCTAAGTGAAAAGATCCAAAGGAGAGAGTTTTTTGTATCACATCGAAAAATGTAAGACATTTTTCTTTGTTTATAAGGAGTCCTGTTAGTCTCTTTCTCACTTGAAATTTCTTCACCTATTGACCTACAGCTAGCTGCAAGAATAGTGTTTTGCATCTATGAAACATAGACACGCTTGTGTGCACAAGTACGCATTAGGTACTTTGAGGCATACTTAGCACGTTGCTAGGAACTCAGGAGCCTCTAGTTTTGACAAATTCCAGAGCTGTGTAGCTGTCAAATTCATGAGGAGCGCGAGTATCTCTAGGATACTCCGAAAGGATGCAAAGAATCTGGATGAGGTTTATCTAGAATATTATCTGAAGAGACACGATCGCCCAAAGTAGGTAGTCCATCTATCAGCCAACGGACGCGTCTCTTTGGACTGTTTGCTTCTCTTCCATCAACAACCTATAAATAAGCCTCTTCCCCTTATTTGCAATCCATCACATTTACAACTTGTATTCATCTATTGTTTTCTCTCTCTCCCTTCTCACGTCATAAGTTTTTGGTATTTAAGGGTTCACCCAAAATTCTAAAGAACATTGTGCTACGTTCTTGAAAATATTTTTTAATCGTTGTATCTTAGAAATGATTGTCAAAGTTCATACTATACTAACATATATGGAACAATTTTGTCTTATGAAAAAAGTATCCAACACTTGCAATGACTTATATTCTAATCAAGTATACTAACTCCAATTACTAATAAACCTAAGATGAGATTTGTGAATATAAAGATGACATCAACAAACTGTATACATGGTCTTAAGAACTGTCAACGCCAACAGACCAGGAAAGTTTAATAGTATCAATTTGAAGAAGCATCAATAGAAGATGTTATTCTATCTGATCACAATCAACTTAGTTCGGTTCCTAAAGGATGATACCTTGGAGGTGGCAGAGGACAATATAAATTAATAGATCAGTGCTCTAGATACATGGAGTCACCATAACTTGTTATATTTTAAGTATATTCTGAATGGATTAGATGATACCCTCTATAATATCAATGTGGTAGCCAAGACTACTAAGGAGCTGTGAAGTTCACTTGAGTAGAAGTATAAAATGGAGGATACCGGGATAAAACAATTTATCATCAAATATTTCTTTGACTTCAAAGTATTGGATTCGAAAAAATAATGGACTAGGTGCAAGAGTTACTACTGATCCTTCATGATATTCAAGCTAGTGATATAACTCAGCGAGTCTTTCTAAATAATTGTGGTGATCATGAAGCTACTCCTACTCTAGAAGAATTTCAAAAACACCTCAAGAACAAGATGAAAAACATGGGCTGAGAAGATCTCATCGTGAGATATAGGATCAAGGAGGACAACTAAAAATCTAAAGTCAAGAAAAACAATGGCAACTCTGAAACTACAGTAGACCTAGTTTAGAGAAATGGTGACAAGAAGAGAAAGAAGTCTGGGGCTAAATAGGAGAAGCAAGATCTTAAGAAGAAAATAAAAAGAAGATCAAGGATAACTACTGCAACGAAGACAAATCCAGTCACATTGCCTGCCAAAAAAGGACAATCAAGTAAAAAGGCTGACCTAACCGAAGACATGTCTCAGATAGATTTATTAGCCATGGTGTTTAAAATAAATTTAATAGGCAAATTGAGAGAGTGGTTCATAGACATAAAGGTAACCTGATCACATCTACTTGGACAAAGACTCTACCTATATACCAATAATTAGCTGAAAGCTCTTCAAGGATAACTCTACAACCTCCAAGTTAGTTAGATTGAGAAAGATGGTCCTGAAACTGACTTAGGAAAAAGAATTGATTCTCAAAGATGTGCTACATATCTTAGACATCTAGAAGAACTTAATAACTTGTTATGTAGCTCCATGATGAGCAAAGCCAAAATTAAACTAGCTTTTAAGGTCGATAAATTGTAATGATCAAAATTGGTCAATTTATAAGAAATAGTTATATAGAAAGGGGCATGTTTAAGATGGATATAATAAACATACATTTTATTTTTAATGGAAAAAATAAAATTAATACTTCTTCTTACTTAGCCAAATGTTCAAATTTATGGCATGATAAATTATGACACGTAAATTTAAATTTGTTAAGACAGTTTAATTTTTTATTGAATCTAGAGTTTAACTTGAACGATGAATGAGAAGTATGTGTAAGGCTAAAATGACTAAAGCATATTTCCATTTAGTGAAAAGAAGTACTACGCCTTTTAGAGTTAATTTATATCAATATTTGTGATATGAAATACGTTCAAGCTAAATATGAGTATTTAGCAATGATTGCACAAGATATTGTTACAAATATCTTTTGAAAGATAAAGAAAAATTTTTGAATGTCTTTAATAAATATAAAAATAAGGTTGAAAATCAACTTATCGATAAAATCAAAATGATTCGAAGTGATCAAGGAGAGAATATGTAGCTCTATTTGGGGGAACTCCGCAAAAAAAATGGTATTAATCATCAGATATCACTTCATACTCACCTTAAGCAAAGAGCATAGTTGAACACAAGAATCAATCTCTCAAGGAGATGATAAATGTTATATTGATTAGCTTAGACTTACTCTAAAATACGTGGAAAGAAGCTTTACTCTCAGTTAAACACATTCTAAATAAGCTATCACATAAGAAAAAAGACATAAAAAAGATTGGATAAGAATTATCCAAATGTCCTTCGAAGAAATGCAATGAGTTTGGATGAGGTGTATCCAGAATTCTATCCGAAGAGATACAACTGCTCTGAATAGGCAGCCTGTCTGTCATCCAACGGATGCGTCTCTTTGAATTGTGTGCCTCCCTTCCATCGACAGCCTAGAAATAGGCATCTTCCCCTTATTTTCAATTCATCTCATTCAGCACTTGCATTCATCTGTTGTCTTCTCTCCCTGCCTTGTCAAATCATAAAAAAAATTTGGGTATTTAAGGATTCATCCAAAGTTTTGAGAGATGTTGTGCTATGTTCTTGGAAATGATTCTCTAGTCGTTGTATTATAGAAACGAAATCTATATCGCACGAAATATATGGGACAATCGCATCTTATGGAGAAAATATTTAACACTTGTCTCGACTTAGATCCTAATAAGTGCACTAATTCTGATAACCAACAAATACGGCCATCTAAATTGGACAGATGTTCAAAGTATCTATTATTGAACAACTCGACTTTAATCTCCATATCAAACTGTATGCACCAACAGAGCGAGTTGAATGTCCCAATACGGCCATATCTTCTTTTGGAGTTCTATTAATAATTTGTCATGGATCTGTTTTCGTTACGATGATTAGACATCGTAGATTTAGTTAGTAGCTAGTAGCTAGTGCTGCTGGTTGTGCTCGTTTTGTAAGCTGTTTATTTGGATCCTTCATTGCTGATTGAAAAGTAGTGTTCGATGAAAAAAAAAGGTGTTTTTAGCTGTGTTTTAAGATTACATGACACAAAAGGTATCTCTTTCAAAAATACTATAAATATGTATCTATCATGGTCAATAAAATATAAATTTTCGATATTAGAAGAGCTGGGCATTCTTTACTTTCGAAAGGAAACATGATGAGTTTCACTTGGAAAAGAACATTTGGGTAACAAACGATTAAAAGTCATTTTACAGGGTTGTCAAAATTCAATTGGAAGTGCCTATTATTAATGTTAATTTCAAAAAGTTACATTCTCACAATTTTGCAAAATGGGAACCATTTGTCCCCTCGTTTATACCGAAAAAAAAATTGGGAACTATTTACCCGTTAATCAACTATCTTAAGATGATAAATAATCTTTGTCAGGTACTCTTAAAATATTATTGACGATGGACGATTTCTGATTGCCCAATTGTTTGGAAACTGCCTTTGTAAATAAAATGTCAAAATTTCAAATTTCTATCACAAATATTCTGTTATTTTAAACCAAGTGGGTGGAAAAATGTAAACAACTCAAACCACAAGGTATTAAACTAACTCTACATTCAACAACTTGGCAACAAGATATTAAACTAACTCTACATTAAACAACTTGACTAACTCTACATGTCATTCATTTTTTCAGATGCAAACTATCTAACAAATGGCTACTTGAACACACAAGTCGATGGGATCCCGGGGATGGAAGGTATCAAATTGAAGGACTTCCCAAGCTTTGTTAGGACAACGGACATTAACGACATAATGCTCAACTTTGCCAATACAGAAATAAGTAGGGTACAAATGGCCTCCGCTGTTATTATAAACACATTTGATGCCTTTGAGCAAGAAGTCATTGAGTCACTCTCCAAGTTCTTTCCTCCCATATACACTGTTGGCCCCCTCCATCTCCTCGTCGATATGATCCCAGATGGTGGAAAATTGAAGAGCATCAACTCTAACCTGTGGAAAGAGCAGGAGGATTGTCTTGACTGGCTCGATACGAAAGAACCCAGGTCGGTGGTTTACGTGAACTTCGGGAGTATAACAGTAATGACGCGTGACCAACTTGTTGAGTTCGCATGGGGACTGGCTAATAGTAACAAGCAGTTCTTATGGATCATTCGGCCTGACTTGGTTGTGGGAGAGACCTCCATGTTGCCCCGAGAATTTGTCTCGGAGACTAAAGATAGAGGGATGCTAGCTAGTTGGTGTCCTCAAGAACAGGTCTTGAAGCATCCGTCAATTGGAGGGTTCCTTAGCCACATGGGTTGGAACTCCATGCTTGAGAGTGTAGCTGGCGGGGTGCCATTTGTTTGCTGGCCTTTCTTCGCAGAGCAACAGACCAATTGCTGGTTCGCTTGTGACAAGTTGGGTGTAGGGTTGGAGATTGATAACGATGTGAAGAGGAATGAGGTGAAGGAGCTTGTTTGGGAGCTGATGGATGGAGAGAAGGGAAAGGAAATGAGGAAGAAGGCTATGGAATGGAAAGTCAAGGTAGAGGAGGCTATTGGTCCTTCTGGCTCTTCTTTCAACAAAATGGATAAGCTTGTCAAGTTTCTGCAACAACTTTAGCAGAATAATGGATTTGATGTTATGTTCAACTGCAAATAATTTAGGACCATTGAACTAGTTTTAAATAATGAGTTTTGGGAATTCATCAAAACTGTATCGAATGGCTACAAAAAAGTTGATTTTCTACGATGACTTTAAATCATTTTGGTTCTTTAAAGTTGAAGATTTTCTTGAGTTTATCTTTTCTTGTCATTCTTATATGGAAGATATAGTTTGATGTGGAGTTTTCAAGTCAACGCTGATATAATATTCTACATTGAGCAAAATTTATTTAGAAAGGTACATTGTGAATTAGCTATGCTAGCTAGAGCAGATGGTCAAATTTAAATTTTCATTTAGTTTGGAACTCATGTTTAAGAAAATATTTCACCTATTACGATTGCCTTCTCTTAATAGTTGGATGACTTTGGTACATGGTATTGCGTATTTTAGTGGCATTGCCCCTCTTATATTTTTACATATTTTATTGATGATCATTTGAGGCTCATGAATATTAATTTTTTAGACCAACCCATGTAATATGTGTAATCAATATTTTTTATACTTTTCTCTTATGATACATTATCCAATACGAATCAATAATTTTCTGTCACAACCTTGTAAAATTTGGAACTTCCAAAAACATGAGTAGTTGTCTTACTACAATTATTTGGGTAGTTGTCGTACTACCATTATTTCCGCCATCAACATACTGCCCAATATTTTCCAAAAAAAGTTTGAATAATTTTCAATAACAATTGTGTTTTAGTTGTCACTACGACGGGGTTTTGGGGGACGTCAGACCCCTGGGGTGTGATCGATCTTTTTCCACCATTGATGCCTATTGGAGTTATCCATTGGTTGAGTTATCCATTGAACAGATAACTCAACAGATGCAAATCCCCTATACATGGTGATGAACTTGTTCTCATTCTCATCCGTGAAAATTCTTATTGCTTACTTCTTTTCAAAAGCATCATTAGAAATTCAAACAATATTTTTTTTAGTCAAAACAAATATAATCATTGAATTCGGTTATGGTGTTAAAATTTTATTGTATTCTCAAAGCATTAATTCACTGAAATGTTGTATTCCAAATTTGGATGGTATAATTAATTGATTAAAAAAAATTGAAAGATCCATCATTTGTTCTCCATCCTCCACATGTATACCAAAAATTTTCAAATAAAACATACCACCCACTAATTTTCTTATAAAAAAAATTTATATATCATAAAAATAACAGCTCCAACAGTAAATAATTACCAATATTATTTTTTACACGTATTAAGGTGAAAACACATATTGTAACATTGTTTTAGCAAGTTCCGCTCAGCTATTTCTTTCTTTTGAGCCTTCTTTCTTGTGTTCGTAGTATACTGGCAAGGTCAATTTTGGATTTATGTAAGATGATCGGTTCAAGATGTTGGATTATCATCCATTCACGACTAACGAGGGGGAAGTCGTCCTTGTCTGCAATCCCAAGTATATGGTATTATGGATTTTTTTATATGGTGTTACTGTTCACGGAAAAATATCAAAATTGTACCTCAAAAAACCAAATTGTAAAACTAGTGTCCACGGGGGACTTTTTTGAATACATTCTGTGTATTAAATCAATACACGAAATTTTATCCCGTCTATACCAATACACATGAATTTATCCTGTTTTCAGTACACAGGCCAAAATCCCGTGTATTGGTTGGATCGAGATAAAATCCCAGGTACTCAACCAATACCCGGGATAAAATCCCGTGCACTAGTTATCTCGACTTTAAAAAGCACGATACGGGATTTCATCCCAGAAACACACCCCAGCCCTAAAAATCACCTCACCACCAAGAAGAAGAAGGAAGCCACCCCGTCCAAGCCCACGCAATCATCTTGCCGAGCCTCCGCCCATCCAAGCTCGCCGTCGCTGAGCCCAGCTCGCACCCGCTACCACCAAGCACCGTGAAGAGGTCCACTTTGCTCTAATTTCAACTGTGAATTCTTAAATGTGAAGTGGAATTGGAATTGATTGTGAATGGGAATTGAATGTGAATTTTTTTATTGTGAATTAGAAATTGGTTATTGAATTTGATTGAAATTTGAATGTGGAATTGAATTCTTGAAAATGTGGATTTTATTTCTTCAATGTGAATTTGAATTCTTGAAAATGTGAATTTGAATGAATTCTTGAAGATTTGATTTGATTGTGAATTAGAATTGGTTCTTGAATTTGATTGAAATTTGTATGTCAATGTAAATTCTTGAATTTGGATTTGAATTCTTGAATATCGATTTGAATTCTTGAATGTCGATTTGAATTCTTGAGTGTGGATTTGATTTCTTGAGTGTGGATTTGAATTCTTGATTATGTATTTGAATTCTTGAATGTGGATTTGAATTCTTGAGTGTGGATTTCAATTCTTGATTGTGTATTTGAATTCTTGAATGTGTATTTGATTTCTTAAATATGTATTTGATTTCTTGAATGTGAACTTGAATTCTTGAGTGTGAACTTGAATTCTTGAGTGTAAATTTGATTTCTTGAATGCGGTAAAATAGAATTAATTCTTGAATGTCAAATTGATTTTTTTCGGATTTGGATGATTAATTTACAATCTTGTTTATAGTCCATTGATATTTTAGGTTATGTGATATATATGGTGTGTATTTTGTAGTTTATTAGTTTTAATGTGTTATGTTAGTTAATTAGGTTTGTTTTTGAATATATTGTTCTGATATAGCATCACGGCACCACGCAGATATTTTTCGGTGATAGAGGTCCTACTGATCAGAGTATTTTGAAGCACCAAGAGGTTCATCAGTCACAAGCCATCTGGAATGCCGAGATTTCACGTGGCACTGATGATTTTCATTTGGAGGCCTCACTGAAGATCTATCAATGTACCTGGAAGCAGAAGCCAGTAGAGAACACTGCATTCATCGGGTACATGAAGGCCACAGACTTTTGGGACATATAGTGCATCAGTCACATCCTGATTGAGGCAGCTATGATTACAGCTTTGGTGGTGCGATGGTGCCCAAAGGCAGCTATTCTGTACAGACTTCCGATCAACGACATCCCACTAACTGGTCATCACACACTACCTAATTGGCCACATATGTGTTTGATGTGCTTTGGTAGGAACCCAAAGTCTACACCAGGGGGTGTGATCGACAACACAATTATGCTGAAGTGATTTGAGGATCTATATGACGATATAGAGTTAGCCGATGATATAGATGACAAGACAGTTTGTTAGTATGTCCAGCAAGCATAATGTGGCTGATAGGCTGCATTCTATTTCTAGAGACGACTTAGTCAGGGGTCAACTTATGCTGGTTGCCGATGTTATTGAATTTCGATTCAATAGCATCATATAGCTGGGGTAGCGCATGTATGGCACATCTTTATCACCATTTTTGTAGGGCCACTAGCCGTACTGCATTCTCTATCTCCTTGTGCTCCTTAGTATGTGGGCTACCAAGAGGATCGTTCCACTTCGCTTTGTCCTCAAAAACCCACTGGTCAAAGAATAAGATCAGGCTTTAGGTAATGGTCTTTGAAACAAATTGGATGACCTGAGAGACAAAGATGTAAGTAATAAATCTTATCCTTACATGTACTGTTGGAAACGAAAATAATGATGGCCTTTCCACAGTGGTATTTTGGTAATTTTACCTTTCGGGAGTAACTACTTTTAGTACTTCGTAAAGCAATTTACCTTCGTGAAGGGTGCTTGGAGAAGGGTGCCTAAAGAAGGGTGTTTGGAGAAGGGTGCCTAAAGAAGGGTGCTTAGAGAAGGGTGCTTAAAGAAGGGTGCTTAGAGAAAGGTGCTTAAAGAAGGGTGCCTAAAGAAGGGTGCTTGAAGAAGGGTGCTTAAAGAAGGGTGAAAGTGGCTTCTTAAAGCACTTTATCTCCCTTAAGTGACCAAAGTGAAAACTTTGCCACCTTGTAAGGAGTGACTTCTGTAAGCACTTTGTCTTCCAAAGGCGACCAAAAAGGACATTTTATCCCCTTGAAAGGGGATCTTCGTGCGCGTCTTCCATAAGGGGAGAAATGACTTCTTGAAATTTTTTTCCTTTCAAGAGTGACTAAAAGGGATATTTTGCCTTCCATAAGATGTCTTCCTAAAGCATGCTCTTTGAAGAGGGGTGCTTGAAGATGCTTTTCGGAAGAGGAGTGTGAGGACCCATCTTACCTCACCTAAGGGAGGTGTTGAGAGTCACCTTGCCTGAAGGAGGCGTTAAGAGTTCACCTCGTCTAAGGAAGGTGTTAGGAGCTCACCTCGCCTAAGGGAGCTATAAAAGGCTTACCTTGCCCAAGGGAGGTGTAAAAGGCTTATCTCGCCTAAGGAAGGTGCGAAAGGCTTGCCTTGCTTAAAGGAGGTGAAAAAGGGTCCGCCTTGTCTAAGAGAGGTGCGTAGAGCCCACTTGCTTCAAAGAGATGCGGCGAATTAGGCGAAGTGCTGGAAGGGCTATGAGACCGAGTACGGTCAAAGGAGATAAACTCGGGCTCTGAATTCATAGGAAGAGATATGCCTAGTGAATTAGGCGATAAGGGCAGTTCCGGCTCAAGATAAGGGTAAGCATCCTCGAACATAGGCATTGGAAGAGTCCAAGTGTAAGAAGGAAATGGAGTCCCAGTGCAAGTAGGAGGGAGAGTCTGAGTGCAAGGAGGAGACGGAGTCTTTTGCCTATATAAAGGACATTCGAGGGAGGTGTCAAGGACATCCATCAATCAACCACACAAATCATATATCAAGCTCAAAGCTTCTTTTTGTATCTTAGTCTTAAGCCGGGCATTAGCGCTTGATTGGCTAGGCATTGGAGCCTGGTTAGAGAAGCTTAGCTTCGGTTAGGTAGTGGTGGTCGTTTGATCACGATCATTTTTGTTGGGTGCCGACCTTGAGACGAGCCTTCAAGCCGTCAAGAGATCGTCCTTGACACCCTTGTTACATTTTCCCCACAATAGTTTTTTGGCATGCTCGGTGGGACTAAGAGGATATCTAGAGAAGGAGGCAAACCTGTTCCGGCAAGATGACCAAGAACAACTTACCACCCTCTTCTCAACACTTCGTTGAGAAGAATAAGACCAAGGCGACTCTTCCGAAGGAGTCAAGAAGTTCCACCAACATGGTACCCCAAGGGAGCCGGGCTTACCTCTGGGTATAGGGAGAAATCCCATCGCCAATACGGCTCTCTTCAAAGAGCCGGATAACACAGCTCCCACTAAAGAGCCGACTAATACAACTTCTCTTACGGAGTTGTCTGATTCCACCTCTAGTGAAGAGTCAGTTGCTACCTCACTAGGGCAGAACATCTTAGTCCAGATCGAGTGAATGATGGACCAGAGGATGGAACAGATGGAGGGGCAAGTAATGGCAGAGAGCAGAGCGATAGCTACTCGGATAGAGCAGATAGCGACTGCGATAGCCAGGGAGAGCAAAAACATGATGAAATGCAATGATGGATAAACAACCAGATAGTCGCCCAAATCAATGAGGTCCGAAGTCATGTTGAAGAGATTGTCCAGAGGGTCACAAAGGAGAACCAACACCAAACTCAAGAGCTCTTTGATCAAGCTGAGTCTTCTAAAAGGCCACTCAACAAGGATAAGGGGGTATGCACACCACTACCACTGCCTACTAGTTATACCTTTGATCAGACCCAAGGGGCCTCAGGTGTGACTGTTGGAAGTTTGTCCATGAGGACCCCAGAATACCATCAACCCCTGATATAGCTTGTATGCGAGATTCAAGATACAGATCACACAAAATATTATGATGCTACCAAGGCAAGAGGTAGCAACGATCAGATAGACCAGGGCTGGTACCAAGCAGCCCAAGAGAGAACTTACCTACCAAGAGTAAACACACGGGGTAATACTCGTGGAAGTGGAAATATGAGAAATAACCCCATCTTTACCAGAACTCCAGCTCATACACAAGGCCGATATCAGCCAGGGTATGAAGAGGACGAGAATGACCAAGTTAATTGTCAACTAGCATTTAAAACACCGTGGCAGCCAATAGGTCAACAACAATCCCCCGTTGAAGACTTTAATGAAGAAGTCCCTAGGTTACAAGACCAAAGGATCCAGGATGACAACTGCCAGAGGGAGTTGGTGGCTCAGGTGCTCAATGACATGGGAATTGAAGCAAGGCAAACACAGCGACCCACATTTACCAAGCCTTACCCAGAGCACTTTGATAGGACTAACTATCCAACAGGATACCGGATCCCCAACTTTACTCAGTTCTCAGGTGAGGATGGCAGGTCATCAGTAGAGCACATAGCACGTTTCAATATCCAATGTGGAGAAGTTGCAAATAGTGATGCACTATGCCTGCGCCTATTCCCAATGACCTTACTAGGATGGCGTTCACTTGGTATATCAATCTCCCGCCGTTGTCAGTAGGAAATTGGGGAAAGATGGAGCAAAAGTTCCATAATCAGTTCTTTCGAGCAGAGCCAACCATCACCATTTCAGATTTTGCTCACATGCAGCAACTGGAAGGAGAGTCGGTAGAGAAGTTCTTGATTCGCTTCCGAAAGGCAAAGAATAGATGCCCGACCAACCTTAATGAGTCAGATTTGGCGGCCTTAGCTTTGCAGAGACTCAGATTCTCTTTTTGAGAGAGGTTAGGAGTCGAAAGACCCCGAGACCTTGCTGAGCTAACCCAAAAAGAAAACATGGCCGAACAATTGATTGAAGAGAGGGATAGAAGTGGTGCTTCTTCCAAGGGTACCTACCAGAGATTGACCATCTAGAAGGTGATCGAACTTGGGACAATTGAGGAAAAGAGCCGGTGGCAGAGGAGATAGTGGTCGAGCTCACAAAGGGTAACCCCTATAAGTGTAAAAGCCTGATACCAAAGAAGGTGTCAATACCTAGTGAGTTCAACCGCCCCACTAATCAGACTAATCAGCTAAGGGGTCTCATTGAAGGCGGATGAGATCTTTGACAACCTCCTTAAGAATGGTCAGATCATCCTACCCAAAAGTCATAGGATCCCTGATGAAAGAGAGTTGAAGGCAACAAGATTCTGTAAATGGCATGCGAGCAAGTCGCACAATACTTCCAATTGCGTAGTATTTCGCAACCAGATACAATAAGCCATCAAAGATGGACGTTTGAAGTTTGTGAAAGAAGTACCACCAACGGCTTCATTTGCAGCCCCAATTGCAATGGTGGGCCTGAGAAAAAATAAAGAAGTCGATAAGCGGGGTAAGAGTAGGCCACCTATGGAGGACCTACGAGTCTCACTCTAGGCAAAGAGAGCTAGAAGCACCCTCAGGGGAGAGTAATTAGAGGATCCAAGAGAAGTGCCTGAAGAGAATAATACCTCTACAGGCTCAAAGAGGTTGCAAAAGGCTCCTGAAGGCTTAGGGGAGACACCGGGGCGGCAGAGGAGCCCTTCAAAATCACCTGGACACCCAACTGGGGGCAAATGGAGATCTCACCCCTACGTTAAGATTGACCTCTAATAATGCATAAGACGAAGTATCTTTAGTCAGTTAGGAGAGAGGAGACCCTCGTCTGAACTCGGGAGGCAAGAGGCTGTTGAAGGTCTAAAGAAGATACCTGGGGGGGCAGAGTAAGTACCCGAATCTCCCTCGACACCCTATAGAAGATAGGTAGAGGTATCGCTCCTACATCAAGACCGATCTCCAGGATGACCCACACAAGAGGCAAAGTGTCTTCAACCGACTATGAGAAAAAAGGCCCTTGCTAGAGCCTTTCTTACCAGAAATCCTCACAAAGACTCAAAAGAGACAATTGGAGAGAAAGGTCCAAGCACAGAGGCAGATCACTGAGGACCTTGAAAGGCTGCTAGAAGACCACAAGGCTCGATTCCGAGAGCAAGAGACCTGCTTGAGCTTACCCGTAGTACGATATAACACGACCATCAAGCAAGGCTGGCCAATTCAAGGTGATGTCTTAGATCTTGATCACGACAAGGTGATACCAGACCAGTGGCTAAACAAGAAAAGACCATTTGCAAGAGAAGGTCATCACAAGGAGTTAGATGAAAGAGGGGCTCCTGCAAGAGATGACCAAGACAAGAGGTCTGACAAGAGAGACCTTATTAGAAGAAAAGATTAACAAGAAGATGTAAAGAACCCAAGTGTGAAGAGGTGGATACCAAAAAGCGAGGTCATAGGTCCTTCTGAGAGAAAACCAACTGAAGAACTGCCCCTCAAGAAGCATGAGAAGGAGGAAGTGATAAGTTGTATACTTAAGATGGGGGACTCTGAAAAGCTAAGGCTATACACTTTCCCCGAGATAGCTGAGGAAGACAAAATAAGTCTATCTAGCTTAGAAGATGAAGATAATGAAGAGTTATATGATGCTACCCTCACCGAAGAGGAGTACATGAGGATGCAAGTAAGAGCATGTATGGAAGATGATCAAGAAGATGAGAGGCTAGCACGCAAAGATAGTGTGAGTGAAGCCGATCTAAGTGAAGGAGAATAAGATCTGGAGATCAACATGTTCTTCACCTTACTAGCTAGATTCGGACCGAAAGAAGGATAGCCTAGCTACCTTGAAGGAGACGTAATCAAGAATACTACGTAGAGCTAGAGATTGGAAATAAGACTTTAGCAGTTCCAGCAGTAGAGGAGTTCAACGATACTGTGATGATAGCGAGGCCAACCAAGAAGATGTGTGAACACTTCAAGCCGTTATACATCTCAGCTCACATCTTTGGCAAGCTTATTAATAGGATCATCGTTGACAACAGGGTGGTTGTGAAAATTATCCTCAATGCACTGTTGAAGAAGCTAGGGAAACAAAATGAGAAGCTAGGCCAACTGACATGATGATGACTAACTTTGTAGGTAAGGCCACTCGGCCATTGGGAGTGTTTGTAGCTGAGGTTGCAGTCGAGTCTGTGATATATGAAGTCCCTTTCTATGTGATCGAGGCTAAGACATCTTACAATGGCCTTCTTGGAAGGGATTGGATCCACTCAAGCCAGGTCATCCCATCTTCTCTATACCAGTTCCTCATCCAATGGACACCAAATGGAAAGGTGGAGATAGTAGCTGCAGATGAGAATCCATTTCAGGCAGCCACCAACTGTATTGAGATAGCCTTCTACGACGGGTCTATCATGTCAACTACCCTCGCACAGTGCAATGAGAAGGAGCAAGTTGTTATCTATGCAAGCTCGGTCGAACAAGGGATCTCCCTACCTGAACAACCCTCAGAAATCATACCCAAAAGGCAAGCCCTTAGGCTTACCTTTCGAGGCTAAAGAAAGAGAAGAAGAACAGATAAGGCAGTCAGAGGTCTACGCCTTATCGCAGTATGAAGCGGCCGAGTTTGTCTTTGAAGATGATGGCCAAGACTCAATAGAGACACTAAAGATGAACAACCTTCATTCGGCCCTAAGCAAATTAGATGATGCTAAGGCCGAAGTGAATGACCCCTTGAAAGAGTAAACTACTTTACTCAAAGAAGGGAAGCCGGCCTATATTCATCAACAAACGGCTCCCTAAAGTCTTTGAAGAAGACCTGGTAGAGCTATTAAATGAATACCAAGATTGCTTTGCTTGGGACTATGATGAAATGTCAAGTGTAGATAGGTAACTCATTGAGCATCGGCTTGCAATAAGGCCGAGTTTTTGGCCTTACCAATAGCCAATGCGTAGGATGATGCTAGAGGTAGTATAGAAAGTCAAGATAGAGATTGATAGATTACTCAGTGCCGGCTTCAATAGAACCAATTATGTTAAGTGGTTATCTAATATTGTACCTGTAATCAAGAAAAATGGCAAGATACAAGTTTGTATCAACTTTTGAAATTTAAATGATGCTACCCCAAAAGATGAGTATCAAATGCCTATAGCTGATATATTGATTGATGCAGCTGCTGGACATTAAGTTTTGAGCTTCATGGATGGTCACTCCGGATACAACCAAATCTATCTAACAGAAGAGGACGTGCATAAAACGACACTTTATTGTCCAGGGTCCATAGGGATCTTCAAATGGATCATTATGCCCTTTGGACTTAAGAATGCCGGTGCAACATACCAAAAGAGAATGCATATAATCTTCCCTGACTTCATTGGTCAATTTATCGAGGTGTATATAGACGATATCATGGTTAAATCACATGATCACAAGGAATACCTTGATCACTTGAAGAAGTCATTTGAAAGGATGTGCAAGCACCAGCTCAAGATGAACCCTCTAAAGTGTGCCTTTGGTGTCTCAGCAGGCTACTTTTTAGGCTTCCTTGTCCACAAGAGGGGAATTGAGATAGACAAAAATAAAGTGAGAGCTATCCAACAAGCTCAACCCCCTCGAAACAAGAAAGAGCTACAGCGCTTCCTCGGCTAAATTAATTTCTTGCGCCGGTTCATATCCAACATGGTGGGTTATACCCGGTCATTCACCAACTTACTCAAGCTAAAAGGAGGTGAATTTATATGGAAAGAAAAACACCAGCATGCCTTTGATGACCTAAAGGACTACCTATCATATCCTCCTGTAGTCTCTCCCCTGACACCAGGACAACCATTACTTCTATATCTATCAGCTGTACATGACTCCATAGGGTGCTTACTTGCCCAAGAGAATGAGGAAGGAAAGGAGCAATCAGTCTACTACCTGAGTCAATCCCTGCTAGGAGCAGAAACAAGATATTCTCCTATAGAGAAGCTATGCTTGTCCCTCTTCTTTGCTTACAGGAAGCTGAGATACTACCTCCTCCTTATGGAGGTAAGGGTAATTGCACAGACCAATGTCATAAATACCTACTCACTGGACCCATCATAAGAGGAAGATTCGGTAAATGGGCACTTGCACTAGTCAAATTCAACCTCATTTTTATCCCTCAATGGGCAGTGAAAGGTCAAGCCCTAGCTGACTTTCTAGCAGATCATCCATGCGTGGATATACCCGCTGATACCACGGTGGATTTCGGATTAGTCACCAAAAAACACTGGCTATTATGGTTTGACAGCTCGCAGACTAAGAAATATGCCAGAGTTAGCTTCGTTATCAAGTCCTCGAATGGGGTAAAAACGAGAGCATCTTTCCTACTTGACTTCCCTTGTTCCAATAACCAGGCTGAGTATGAAGCCCTATTACTAGGCCTACTCACCCTAAGAGACCTTTGGGCCGAAAATGTCTGGGTGTTTGGAGACTCCATGCTAGTTATTAATCAAGTCATAGGGGAGTTCAAGTGCGGACGCGAAGGATTCAAAGAGTATTGTAAAGCAGCTAGATAGCTATTGAAAGGCTTTGAAGATGCCATCATTGAATTTATGAACCGAACCAAGAACCTTGGAGCCAACAAGCTTGCACAAGTCGGATCCAGCTTTCGTGCATTCACAAGGTATGATATAGTACCAGTTAAGATTAGGGTGATCACACTATTAGTCGACTTAGTCCCGACGACAGAGGTCGGTCTCCTTGAGCTTGATCAAGACTGAAGGCAAGACTATGTTGATTACTTCAAAGACCCGAGCTCATGCTCTGACAAATCCTTAAAGGTAAAGGCCCTTCACTTTGAGTTCATTAATAATACACTCTATCAAAGAACCATAGAGGGACTACTTTTGACCTGTTCAAGCCCCCAAGAGGCTATGATAGCCATGACGAAGGTTCACGAAGGCATTTGTGGAGCACATCAATTAGGCATCAAGATGAGATGGTTGATGCACCGTTATGGCTATTTTTGGCCAGGGATGGCTGAAGACTATATAAGGTACGCCAAAGGGTATCACGAGTGTCAAAGGCATGGACCAGTGCAACACACCCCAGCCAACCTACTACATCATATAGTGAAGCCTTGGCCGTTTAGAGGATGGGCAGTAGACGTGATAGGAAAAATCTATCATGCCTCAACCAAGGGCCACTCCTTCATTATTGTGGCAATAGACTACTTCAGAAAGTGGGTAGAGGCTATCCCTATGAATGTGGTGAATCAAGAAACGGTCATCTAATTCTTCAAAGAACACATCATTTATAGATTCGGGATACCCGAGACCATCACGACCGACTAAGCTACCATGTTTATGGAAGAAGATGTTCAAAGCTTTGCAAAAGACATGGGCTTCAAGATTACTCATTTGACCCCTTACTATGCACAAGGAAATGGTCAAGCCAAAGCAACAAACAAGATGCTAAAGGCTTGCATAGAGAAGTCTGTAAGGGAGAAACCCCGAACCTGGCACCTAGCACTATCAGAGGCTCTATGGGCATTTTGTACAACAAAGAAAGGGGCAACAGGCACTACACCTTTTGTCCTCACCTATGGACACGATGCTATGATACCTTTATAGCTAATGGTACAATCACTAAGGAGGACCGAACAAATGCATATGTCTATATTAGACTATGACTCAGCGATGTTGGCTACACTCGAAGACCTCCCTAAACTAAGGCTTAAGGCACTAGATGCCATCCTACAATAGAAGAAGGTAGTAGAAAAAGCCTACAATAAGAGGGTCCAAGAGAAGCACTTTGAGAGAGGTGACTTGGTATGGCGAGTAGTTCTCCCACTAGGCCGCAAGGATCCTGAGCTAGGAAAATGGTCTCCCAATTGGGAAGGACCATTTGAAGTACATGACGTACTCTGGAATAGGTCTTATCAACTTGCTGACATCAATGGCGAAGTACATGAATGCCCTATCAACGGACTATACTTGAAGACATATCGACCTAGCATGTGGGAAGGAGTGGATGATAGCTTATTCGAAGACTATGCTCGAGAGCACCAACGAGAGATATGATTGGAACTTTAAGGCACTTACTCTAGCCCA